>JSYX01000372.1:0-34877 GCA_000787465.1 Thermomucor indicae-seudaticae
GCAGCTGGCGCAAACGACTTTGCGAACAGTGCCAACGTCATCTTAAAAAATAGTACTGCGTCTCTTTCTTTTCTGCTGTGTGCCTTTGAATTACAGCGTCGGTTTTGTATTCATTTGTGCTTGAAACATTTGCACTCGTTGAGAATAACAGTGATGGTGTCAGAATAGCGCGATCAAAATGAGCGGCCTTACATTACCTGAAAAGCCGATAGCGACTTCCATGTTGGATGTAGATAGATTGACTTGTCAAGATCTGCCTGTTGATACTTTGCAGTCGACTTTTGATCTTGGGAAACGAGAAGCAGCGCGTCATTCGTACTCTGGCGCCATTGAATTCTTCACTCATGCGATCATAGACATTCCGCGATCAATTTTATCAATTCTATACGTGAATCGTGCAGCGGCATACAGAAATAATGGAGACTACGAGAAAGCCATGGCAGACGCCATCCGAGCTATTGAACTCTCGCCGGAGTTACCCGACAGTTACCTAATAGCAGCTGCTCTATTGCAGTTACAAGGCCAGGATGGTCAAGCCTTGGTTGTTTTCGAGAAGCTGGTGAAAACAATTCCTACAAAACATCCACTATATCACACTTTTCTTTCTCGGAAGCAACACTTGGAAAGTCAAGTAGAAAAGAGAAATGGTCACTTCTTGTAGCGTTTTTCATACGACGTCCTTGACTGGATATTCTCGAATTTATCTCTCAAAGGTCGTCTAAAGGCCGCGTCGACATGCAGGAGCTGGCGCAACATTTTCAATCATTGGTCAACTATGTATCAGAAGCTTGAACTGCGTGCTCCGTCATCCCGTAAGATCCACTTACTCAATACTGAAAGGCTTCGCGAAGGAGTTCGGTTCTTGGACATGGTCGACTTCAGCGATGATGCAGTAAGAGCCGTAAATCACTTGATATCCATTGGATGCTCGCGCATTGACCGTATGGGTACGTCAGTGTCCACTGCTTCTGAGATATTGTTGTTCCCATTGCTTACTAAATGTTTTTAGAAATTCACGCTGAAGAGGACTGCCATGTTCTTGAACGAGTTCCTTCTCATTTGTTCAGCACTTTGGGCCGGCTCATCAAGTCCAATTGCGAGCGTCTGAGAAAATTGGAGTTGAATTTCGGCCACGTGAGGGCTTTCTACTGTGCGGCGTAAGCATTGGACGTCTGTCCAAATTTGACCGAACTAGTGGTTATTGCAAGAAGTCTCCGTGGCTCACAGTATGAAGTACCGCGTTGGCCCAATCGTCGCCTGGGCTTAACACGTTTGATTCTGCAAGGGTTGGAGTTCCCAATGGCAAATCTTGAAGAGCTTTTGAAATGCTGTGGCGACCTGAGATGGCTGGGGTTGAGACCAAATGATATCGCCAACCATAGCAGCTTGCTAAATGTTGTTTATCAACATCTTCCAGACCTTGTGTGGCTAGATCTGCATGTTAAGGCGGAAAGTCATTATCGGAACTGGGGACATTATATCGATAACAGGCCCGGATTACAAGGTCTGTATGTAGACTCCCTAGAGCAGACAGGTGTTGCCAATGTTATGGAGTCCTTTTTCCGGCGACACCATAATACTTTGGAGATCATCGGTATCGATGTATATGCTGTGCACGAACCTCTCAAAGCACTTGCAGCGTTGGGCGCTCCGTGTCTGCGCGAACTTCGTCTTTGCAAACGAGAATCGCTAACAGCAGGAGAAGCTGAGAGTCTGAAGGAAGCTGTAACACTTCTCATGCAAACCGCCCGTGCATTGCGGGCTGTAAGGTTGGACGATATTGATTTACAGGGCTGGGACGAAGCATTTGAAAATATGTCCGGCCTAAAGGATCTGAAAGAACTTCGACTTGGTTGTTGTCGAGGCCTACCAAAAGAAGGATTGCATTACTTGTTCACGGGATCTGAAAGCTTAAAGACAGTCTACTTTTATGAAGTGGATACGACAAGGACGAACGTGCCGGTGCTTATGGAAGCATTATCAACGAAACAGCCTGTGAATCTTTACATAGACTCCACTGCCTTGAACGACAATGTTATAGCGCGTACATTTGCAAGTGGATGGAAAGACTCCGGGGTAGAAAACTTGGAAATCGCATCGCTCGGGTTTATCACACGTCGGGCGCTGCAGCATCTTGCCACATTGCCTCGTTTAAAACGTTTATCTCTCTGGTGCCAATTTCTCAAGCGCGACGATATATATGGATTTCTCCGTGAGCGACGAGACCCAGTAGAGGTATCGCTTTGCTGGCCACAGCCAGAGGACTATCATGGGAAATATGTCCGCGAACGAAATGGAGATATTCGTTTCCTTGCCGGCAAAAAGGAGCAGATGTCCTTTGCTTGCAACCCTATGTCGAGTAGCGCCTACATCTCTAAGGTACAGACGGTAGTGCCGCAAAGTATCTTTAATGTGATACCATGGATAACTCGTTAAATGATCTTTCAAATCACATGATTGATAGTATTAGTATGTAATAAACAAAGTTGTTCATGGAGTAGTTAAATATACGTGAGTGATGTTTAGTCCCGTTGCGATGAGCACGGAAGATAAACTGGAGATTATCACAAGTGTACGTGGACTTGTTGTCAATCAACTTTTGTTGGTACTGCATTGAGGATTATTCTGATGCCCTGACGCGTCAAAAGTGAAGCGCTCGTAATTTTAGCCAAGCGCGTTTTAGCGTCTGTCTGTCTGTCTGATGTCGCGTTTTTCGGTAATTCATTTACCCGCAACTTACTTGATCCAGTGTTTTTGCGCAATTTAACCCTTCCCCTTTCGAACACAATTATGCTTAGCTACCAGACCATGTGGCGGCTCTAAATTAGTTTTACGCGTGCCATCAAAACGTATTTACCACAGGATACCTCAAAATACCGGTATAACACATATAGTCTGCAGTTTCTGTACGACAGCCCAAACACGCGAGTTTTTTTACATAAACCGAATTCAACGGTATGAAGACGTGCTTTATATATCCGATGGGCTACTGCTCGGACGACATAGTTGAATTTCTAGCACGAATCACTCGAAGTTCAGTCTTAAGAGTACAGAACGCCTCAGTTGAGTTTTACACTAAAACTCGCGTCCGAATTTTTATCCTCCATGTTCCCTGTGTCAGCAATCCAAATATTCAGGGACGGTTTCTTTGACAGTACAGCTTCTTAAGCTTTCATGATTTGCGGACTATCCCGATGAGCCCAAAAATGGGACTGAGTTCTAAAGGCGAACGTACAAAGTTGCGCAAACGTCGGTAAAAACCATGGCGTACTCAACGGCCGTTGAGAAACCATAAAGTCACTGGAAATACTACTTGCTAAATGTGGTACCTCTTTATTGAGGAAAAAATGGTACCGAACACCTTGGTTTTTATGCGTATCAGGTATACAAATGCGACGCTGATGCGCTATCGAAGATTAGCTGTTAAATGATCTGGATAACTGAAGGGCCTGTAAGCAGAAATAAAGGAAAGAGACAGTATTCATGGTCAAATGTAAAAGGTAAAATGTGAAACACATAGCGAAATTTAATCCAGTCATTGCAACTTGGCATTTCCCAAACAGAACAATATAAAGCAGAGTATTCGCCTGGGTGCCCGCGGAAAATGACTTCAAAGAGTCACATAAATTACCTTAATTTCTTTCCACGCCAATTTAACCGTCAAGATCTTCATTAATGTGCTGTCTTGCTCGATAACAGATCACAAGGACAAGTATACTTACTTGCCTCCACATATTTTTCGGAAAGAGATAGATAGATTTTTAAATTCATGATAACCGTGGTATTCTGTCTTCAGATATGATATCAACACTATATGAGGTGAAAGTTTGAAATGCTGCGAAGTTGTCTTTCGGTAGTTCTTTAATGCTCGTGATAGCAAGCTTCAACGAACAGACAATAGTTCCCGTATATTATTACTTCCTTGACCAAGTTCATCCGTATGAAATTGTAGGTCGGCATGGCGATATTCAATCTTTGGTATGTGGTGGCTGACGGAGCGACGGTGGCGGAATGGAACAGCTGGTGTTCAGTAGACGAAATGAGCGATATAGGTCTGACCAAAACCTACGCTCCTTTTTTTTAACCTCAATTTTCTCGATTTTTGCCTTCACAAACCACCCTGAAAATTTGACCACATAAACTTTAGCTTATGTTATTTTTATATCAAAAGTCTTGAAGCGTTTCGATGGTTTACAGCAGACTTCATATAGTAGGGAAAACGAAGGGTCCAAAAAACAGAGAAGAGATCCGGATTCAAACAGCGAAAATTACGCTGTGTGGTTGTTATGTTTTTTCTCGAACCGATGTGGAATCCTTAGCCGTTTATTTCTGATTTTAGAATATGACGGTGTTTTTTGCGGTGCATTCCCCAATGCCAGAAGCCTTAGCAAGAAGCCTGCGGGAGGTCAAGGGTATTACTCGTCTCAGGAAGAAGCTGTGCTTCTTTAAAAATGCATGTGCGTTTATGACGACGCACGTTTCGTTTGCGGACATGGCTGCGCGATCGTGTTTTTGGCGCTTGTACGTTCAGTTTACAGCAATGGTGCTTTAAGAAAAGTTGTCGACGCGCGTCTCAGGAATATTTTTATTAATGAGTACTTTTCGTGCAACTGTGCCGAATTCGGCACCAACAACTGTGATTTTGGCCCACTTCTTTTTAACTGTTCTTTTGGCCACAAGCATCATCCAATAGGCCTGCATCTGGGCATCAACTGGTCATATAAATTGTGATTTGGCATCCACTGGATGGAGAATGGAAGCCCTTCCTGTGCGATCGGTTTGAGCTCGATTTAGGCGTGCCGAAACCGGCACACTTTTGAAGTTAGATTCTCGACATTATGTAGTAATCAAACAATACATCAAAAACACGTATTTTATTCCTCAAGACCAGCAGATTTTTACCAAGCATTAGTTGCGATGTGAAAAGCGAAGGAAGCCGTGCAAATACCTCTGGATGGGTTACACATGCATGCCTTTTGAGACCGGTGATGGTATTTAATACACGCAGCCGCTTGTAGTTGCTCTCCTCCAAAAGGACCTCGCCTGACTTTGGCACAGTAATAATGTTTGGTTTTCTGGGTACACGTCACAGGAAGCTGGGTCCGAAAGCATGCCTTTATTGGTCCAAACAACCATTCAAAAAGTGTCCCGAAACCGGCACAGCTGGAAAAGTACCCATTAATACGTCCCTCTTCGGTTACTATACCAAAAGGAAGAAAACGACAAAAACTGCTGAGCTCAAAAAAGAAGAGAATTGAGTTTTGAGCGGACCTGTACTACTAATTTAAATTCTAAATATGACACAGTTCCTTCGCAATTCCTCTGATCGAGGAATTCCAATGATCTCGACCGACCCGCTAACAAACCCGTAATCCGATCCGCTAACAGACGGATTGGGTCGGGTCGGGTCGGGTCAAGCAAGAAACGGGTCGGGTACGGGTTGAGGGCGAACCCGACCCAACCCGACCCGTGAGGAACACTACACGCAGTCTTCCCTTCGATTTTCAGCATGGAGAAGATCGAAAGGACTTGCGGCGAGCGCGGACTGGTTTTCGACGATCGGATTGTCATCACAGCCTCAAAACAGGCACGGATCCAAGGGTGCCTCAAGGACGGAGCCCACGCATATGAGAAGCGACGAGCCAAGAAGGAACGGAACGTGGGGCACGACCAGATGGCATTAATGCCAAAGAACGCTCTCGTTGTGGTCGAAAAGCAGCTGGAAAAGGGATCCAGGTAATTTTGACGTATCCTCTTTGAGCTACCCCAACAGTTCCGCCGGAATGAGGTACCTTAAAGTCAGTGTCTGTACGTTAACCGTCCTGGTCCGGTTGTGCCATCGCAATAATAAAGTCGCTTATAAATGATGTTTCTGGCAAACACCGGCGCTTGAGGTACCTCGAAGCTCCTTGTCTGCTATTTTGACTCGCGTTTCTGGTATTGATAACGCTTGAGGTTCCATAAAGTTTCTTTTCTGCTATGCCGAACCATTTCGTTTGCCGGACAATGACGCTTGAGGTACCTCAAAGTTTGTTCTATGCTATTTCTGCCGACATTTATAGCACATGACAATGCTTGAGGTACCTACAACTTCCTTGTCCGCTATCTTGCCTCGCACCTCTGTTATATATCAGCATTTGAGATAACCGGCAGGCACCACAAGCTTGTCTAGCAGGCAACCATTGGCGCTTGAGTTACCTCAAAATTCCTTGCCTGCCGACTTTGAGGTACATCACAGTCACAGTCCGGCGAAGTTCGGCAAAGTGACTGTTAAGTTACCTCAAATTTATGGGGACCGTCCGGACGTCGTTCTGTCCTTGATCCTGTCCTGAAGATTTCAAGCTCCGGTCAAGACCGTCAGGACGACGCCCTGTTCTGACCTGCTGCCGTCCTGGTCCTGATCCCGTCATGATCATCAGGACCAAGTCAGGACCAGGACCGCCCTGATGGGACCCTTACCTGAAGGACGCCCGAACGGCACTCCTGTCTGCGAAAATGAAGCTATCCGCCAAGGACCGGGATACCAAAGCAGCAAGACCAAAGGCAGAGCTCCCGTCTACCACGCCAACGTTGCAATGGCACGGCGGTGAAGATCGCACGTACAAAATTGACATTTCCACGCTGCAAAAACAGGCGACCGAAGAAAAAAGGACATCTGGTGTTTAGCGGGACCGATACGGTTTGCAGACACCTTCCGTCACATTTCCGCTCACTGTGGATGAATGCAAACAGCTAATCGAGCAGCATCAACGCCAAGAAGCTTTATTGCAAGGAGACACGACTCCGCTGGTAATGACACCAAAAGCATATGAAATAACAGCGGCGCAACTCCACGAGCCCTCTCTGGCGAATGAACATGCGAGACTCTGTGAACGACGTAAACCTGATAACCCAGACGTCCTTGATGCGGAGGCAAGATTAAATGAGAACTCCTGCCATGCTCTCACGCCAGAGGGGCAACATCGTCGAAAGACACACATTCTTAGGCACATTAGCAGCCATACTAGCTACATTATGCTCTCTTAACAATGCTACCGCTTACTAACCGCGAGTTCTCTGCGCAATATGCCTATGACGAATCCTGTCTGTAATGACTCATCGAGAACGAGGTCATTGTAGCAGTGTTACTTGTGACAACTGCTCGCACCCTATGCAAAAGGCCCAAAGGAAGGGGAGATTTTTCTGGCGGTGCTGTCCCTGCAACAAGACCTAGGGACTATACACGCATTCAATTTTCGAAAACGCCAAGCTCGCGCCAAAGCAAATACTAGAGTGCTTATATCTCTGGTTGAAAGGTTCATATGCCACACGCGTATTTTCGTGTCTTAGACCTATCCATAGTTATCTCAGGGACAAGTCCAACAATAACAAGTCGCGAGGTTGGCGTCTCGGCAAAATACCTGTGATCCCTGTTCCAAAAATTCAGGCAAGCCATTGTTGAGTCTCTGGAATTTGATGACTCCTCTTGGGATCATAAAATTGGAGGCTCTGATAAAGTCGTCGAGGTTGTGAAACAAAGTTCGGCGAAAGGAAATACAACAAAGGAGGTGTTGCTATCACAGTTAGTATTCTCGGTAGAAATTGTTCCTTAAGGTCTTCCAGCACGAAGAAAGGGTCTCTGGGTTGTTGGTCGGTATGAAAGAGGAAGCAACCCATCGAAATTTTTTATGATCCCCGTTAAAGACAGAACAAAAGAAATGTTGCATGAAACCATAAAGCAGTATGTCTATGGCGGAACAACGGTGATCACCGACAGTTGGAAAAGCTATACAGGCATCCATGGTAAGCGCACGATTTTCGAGGCTACCGTTTGCAACGTGCTGAAAGTAGTATTAAGAACTCGGCTACGTGTACCAAACGGTCAACCATAAGAAGAGCTTCAAGGACCCGGAAATGGGCGCCTACACAAACTCGATTGAGGACTATTGGGCTCACGCAAGACGATTTATGCCCCAATTAAAAAAGTTGATACAAAATATGGCGATTATCTTGTGGAATTTATGTTTCGTAAACGATACAGAGACTGCCTTGCAGAAGCTTTTGTCGAAGCAATAAAATATTGATTTGCATGCTGGAGAAGCTTTCTTTGCTAAACTGACTGCGGGAAAAAAACGTGTGTCTTTCGACTATGTTGCCGGCAGGGCTGTCATGTCAAATGTGCCACGCCTTGTACTCAGGTATATAAATGTCCATAGTATGTATGCTACTATACAACACTACATCCTGTACAACGTTTTGCTCCAGTGCACTTTGGAGACGGGGTCAGCAGGAATAACAGATGGATAGCACGTAGATGGATGATAAATTATTTTGAAGGCCCAAAGCACTTTTCAAGCATCTTACAAAATGTCGAAACACGCGCAAAGTTCTAAGCAGGAGAAGCTCAAAGTGTACAGAAAGGGGGGTAGGCCCTTCCAGAGGGAAAGCTTTAAATTGATAACCAACTTTGTATCGAAAAGGAGCTTATCGGAGTTTCAGTTTTCAGTAAGTTCAGGACTTTTCGCTGGGTGCATTTTTCGACGAGAAAAGTAAAATGATGAGGACCAGAAAAATTCCAAAAGCTGTTATAAGCTACCTGGCCAGAAGAAAAAAAAAGTAAAAAAGCGCGGATTCACTGTACATCCGTTGTCCGGTTAATTTTAACCCTTGATCGCGCTGAAAAGGGATTTTCAACTAAAAAAGAAAGGTAGAGAAGCTGATGTGTTGGTGAAAAAAGGGCAAGTATACATAACGCGTTCCTTACTACATATGATTGAGCTTTACATACTGTCTGGTTATATCGCCTCGGAAGGTCCTGGAGTAGCGCCCGATCTAGTTTGCTTTATGGAAAAAGTAAATGCTGTATCTCAATTACCTTGCCATGATATACAAACTACGTTTTGTTAACGAAGCGGGCGTTTAAAAAGCAAAACCGTTATCAACTCTTTGTATACAAGATATCGCTAGCTCCTTCCTATAAATTGTTTGCTCTCAGGTCCTACGAGTCTATATGTAACAAAAGTCTTGGACAATGCAAAATAGGAATTACAACCAAACAACGAGAACTTTATGTACTTTGCGTGCGGGAGGAAAGGGTGGATATGTACATGAACAAAGTAGTCATTAAAGCTTATCATTTATCTATGTGCTATACTTGCTCGGATATCTGATTTTCGTCTCCTGCGTCTGTTTGTGGCACCATTTGCCTGTCAGCGTACCGCGCTTTATCCTCAACTTCGGATAGCGTTGCCATATTCACAGCAAAGAAGCCAATCAACACAAGAATTGCACCAGCTGCATATTGCAATCCCGGAATAATATGTTTGAATATCACGTCACCGACAAGTGCAAGTGGTATCTGAAGGCCACCCCACATAAGAGAATCAGTCAAAATAGGTCACGAAGATGCACGATACATGGACTATCTTTTTCTCTTCAAGACTCACCGTCAGGGATATACCGAGAGTGACAACCAAAGGTGAAGTCATGAGCATGGACAGTAGCCATAGGTAATCAGATCTATCCCAAACCATTTCTTTAGAATATCATCACTGCAAAAATAGCCAAAAATATCAGACTTACACGAAGGTGCCTATGAATGCATTCAATAACAAAGTCGCCCACAGAACTGATCCATGCGGCACATCAAAGGGCTCCAAACCAAACCAGTGGAGTATAGGAAACATGGGCCACAGTAGAACAACGTTAAACGCGCCCACAAACCCAAAGAACAATGGCATATTGATTCTGGATTCGTCTCCAATACGGTACTTTAGCAACGTCGTGTAGCATCCGTAAAAGAAAGCCCCAGCCAACGCAAGCATATCGCCAATAAGCGGTGCTGATATAATAAAACCAGCAGCAGAGGATAGTGACGATGATGGGTCAACTGTTGCATCATTGCCATCATTGGCTTCATGATCTGAATACGATACGAGAACCACGCCGATAAAACTAATCCGTTCTCCCGATTCAGTCAGCCTTCAAAAGCACAAAGAGGAATCTGCGATATACAATACCTAACGAGTACTGCTGCTATTCGTGTCCATGTAATGTTTTCCACGCGAAATAACGCACCAATAGCCAACGTAAATAGACCTTATTTTTATGTAATCCTCAGAGAATTGCCATAAAACGGGACACCCCCAACCCACCATTGCTTCCTTACCTGATGTTGAAGACAAAATTGTGCTGCTTCCAACACTGGTATAAGCTAAACTTGCATTTGTCGTATAATTTGCCAAAAACCAAAGAAAACAAAACTCCAAGCTTAACCGGATCGTTTGACTTGTCGTAAGCTTGTCTCCTCCTCTATCGTCCGTATCCTAAAAGTTTACAGACAGATAAGCCCCGGTACGAACTTCTCTGTTTGTCTTGTAAGAACTCCAACCTCTTGCTCTTCTTCTGCTGTCGGATCTCCAGTTCCTTGGAGTAGTAGTCTATCGACAACATAAAAGAATTAGACCACGTTTTTCCATTAGACTAGGAAGAGAGAGAAACCGACTTTGCATACTCTTCTGGCGATATGGTCTCTTTCCGTTTACGGATAAATAAGAGCGGTAAAAGGTATAATGAAAACGTGGCTGTATTGAGATAAGTGACAAGGAACGGTTTGTTGTAGTTTTGTTCTCCAAAGATACTCTACAAACGGTCTATGTCAGCACCCTCTTATCAATCACCGACCTTACAGGAAAACTCACATTCATTGCAAATGAGGAAGACACCCAAATAATGACAACAGCAAGGAGGGCGCACACGCCGCCAATGTAGCGGCGTCGCCGCTGGTCAGCCATTGAACAAGGTCAACAAGTAATTACGAAGTGTTACGTACACCATTGTGCCTTTTGTGTGACTCGTCTCACCTTACTGTTTTTGGGGCACCTCTTGTGTCTTGACGTTTATCTTCACCATTCCCGCTGGCCGGTTTGATTACAGGCGAGTTGGCATTGGACCCGGGTTTTGTATCCTGTTTTGAATAACTGCAAAACATCGCCGTCATCCCACAGTAATTCCCCCCTTGTTTCTTTCTTCCTTTCATCTTTTTGCCCGAGACGTCATCTGATTTTATTCCGCTCTTTCTTTTTGATTGATAACGAAAACGGCCTCATTGAATGCGGCAACTAGTGGTTCGTCAACAAGAAGATATTGATGAACAAGACTGGGGTAAACATCGACGATATGGTGTCGTGATTGATGCAGGATCTTCCGGATCCAGAGTATACGTCTATTCGTGGAAAGACCATGAATATGTACGGTCCACTCAGTCTCCCGAGATGCTTCGAGGCAGTATCCCGGTCGTTGAGCGTGGTGACCCACTTGGGTTAAAATGGACACGACGTGAAGAGCCAGGTTAGGTAGAAAGGAGAGAGCCATGTCTTCCTTCTTTTCTTCTTTTTCCCTGACTTCGGGCACGAAAAGAATAGGCATATCAACTTTTGCGAGCCATCCACAAACCGTTGGCGATCAGCACTTGAAGCTCTTGTTGGATTTTGCCATGGAAGTGGTACCCGAACAAGCCCATGCAACCACACCCGTGTTTCTCATGGCAACCGCGGGTATGCGCTTACTCCCGGAAAATGAACAAAAAGCAATCCTAGAAGCATCTTGCAAGTATATCCGTGAACAATATCCATTTGCCGTTGATGACTGCGACACACACGTTCGAGTCATCAAGGGTGAATTGGAAGGGATCTATGGCTGGGTGGCTGTCAACTATTTGATGGGTGGATTCGATACCAGCATTCAGTCGTACATTGATCATCCGGAACAAGAAGCTGATCGGCACCACACCTTTGGATTCTTGGACATGGGAGGTGCCAGTGCCCAGATCGCGTTTGAACCGGAACATCATCAGAAACAAGAGCATTTCGACGACTTGACAAGAATCTATCTCCACACGCTGGATGGTCAAAAGGTTGAATATGACGTGTTTGTAACCACCTTTCTTGGTTACGGGAGCAACGAGGCCAGACGACGGTATCTCGAGGAACGTGTACGTAGTATGGCTGCTCATTCTAAGGGCGACAACAAAAGCGTCTTGTTGGACGAGCACCACTCGTTGCATTTGGATGATCCATGCTTGCCCTTCAACTTGACCCTAACCGACACGCATTCGACCAGTATCCCACTCACACTCCACGGTACTGGATCTTTTAGCGAATGTCTCAAGGCGACCGCGCCCTTGCTTAACAAGAACGCCGAGTGTCCGACCAAACCGTGTCTTTTCAATGGGGTACATACACCGCATATTGACTGGTCAGTCAACAAGTTTGTGGGGATATCCGAGTACTGGTATTCGTCGCATGACATCCTTGGCTTGGGAGGCGTGTATGACTTTCAAGAGTATGAGCGGAAAGCGACTGAATATTGTGCCAAGAATTGGAGCGATATCATGGCGCATCGTACTAGTAGCAGTAATAGCGACGATGCAGCTGATATACAGCACCATCAGATGCAATGCTTCAAGTCGGCATGGATTGTTAATGTGTTACATGACGGCATTGAGATACCCCGTATCGTGGACCCTGGTTATCATCACAATAGTGGAGCAGCATCCACGACGAAAGATCAAGAACTTTTAGAGCAATCCATTGAAAGCATTGAAGCCAAAAATTGGAGCCCGCCGTTTCAGAGTATCGATACGATCAATGATATCCAAGTATCTTGGACGCTAGGCGCCATGGTATTGCATGTGGCCAACCTCATACCCCTGGTAGACCCCAGCGAAGCAGCGTATCATAGTACAGACGATGAAGGACCTCGTAGTGACGGTGTAGAGTTTCCTCATCCTTTAGATAGTAACAGGCTTTGGGGAGAGGACAACAACACGTCGCTTACGGTCATGGTGGTTATGCTTTGTTGTTCCTTGATCTTTTGGTGCTTATATAGACGCGGCAAAAGACGAGGAGGAGGCATGGACGATGGTCTTTTGGGTAACAACAGTAACTTTAGCGGCACCACGGCTTCGAATCGACTTGGCAAATTTATCAATGCTCTGACGCGGTCCAGTTTACTAAGATCCTTGATATCGTGTATATCATCCAAGGGTAGCGGCAGCCGCTTGTCCACTAGCGCTGGAGTCCAAGGTGGTGTTTTTGAAGTCGACACGTTTTCTTCCGGCGAACAACTGGGCGATAGTCTGGCAATCAATATAACAACCACCAGCAGCACCAGTGGTAGTAGTAGCCCAGCCTTGAGACCACCGCCTTCTCGATCACATAGCGCCATTAACATGAAGGGATGGAAGAAACGGCTAAGTGGCGATAGTCACTCGGCACTTTTACCTCCTGCTGCAGACAGCAAACATCATTTACCTTTGCGGAGCTCATCGTCCGCAGTGAATCTGGCTAACCGTGCTGGTATGACAACAAGCAGCAGTAATAATGATAACATTGACAGCTAGCACATCCCCTCTTTTTTTGCGAACATATCCCTTATTTATTTTCTACATCATCCTAATCCACCCCATCGCATAGAAAAGGCGCACATATAAAAAGTCTGGGAAGAGTACAATTGCTCAAATTAATACAATGTTCTTTGGAAAGATTTCGTTGATGGATGTTTACTATATTGAGCATACTTGTTTCTCAGGACATTACTTGCTCAAACTTCAACAAAGAAAACTTAGAAGGTGGGGAGAGAATGATGGCCAAAAAGAAGAAAAAGGGAAACAAAGACGTTACGATAGTGAGAGAGCTCATGATAAAGAAGTAAATAAGCAAAAGAGAGAAGAACAGAACCTAGTAAAATGAAATGTCTGCTTCACCTTCGGCCGGCGCATCCAAATCAACATATGATTTGACTTGGCGCGGATCGCGAGGAAGAGACTCGTCTAGATCGAGACTATTACGAAAGGCATATCAGCAACAAAGATTAACTGACTGCAAATCCTGACATATAAATTACCTTCCATATCCCGCCTTGCCGCGCCCCAATCTTTCATTGATGGCCTTGCTACCGCGACTTGTCATGATACCTCGACGAGCAGATAGCCAAGTATTATCAAACCCAATCCGTGGTATTTGATCCCACGGCGTTCCTACAGCAGCAGCTTGCATATGGGCCAGATTTGCAGGACCACCAGGTATCAAGAAAGGCATACCAAAAGGTATTCCACCTGCTGCCATATTAGCCATTGCCATGCCGCTGTTGTTGTTTGTGGCTCCCGCATTCGCCGGAACCAGATGATTCGGGTCACACACGTAATTGTTGTAATATTCAACTTCCTCTTTGATTTTATCGACTTCTTCTGTATGTTTGGCATGTATATGTTTTTCCACGTATTCAAGTCCCTTGAACGCCTTAGCGCACTCCCCAACTCGACACTTGAATTTCGCTTCATGCTCTTTCCACACATGGTCTTTCACGAAAGCATCCAGCTCCCTTTTGAATCATCGACCCGTAGTTCGTTAGCATAAATAATAACTAAACAGGTCCTACTCACTTTTTCAATATTTTGCCGCCCATTTTCTCAAGCTGGTAGTCATCTGGTAACCGAAGCTTCAGATTAATCTTTTGATCCAAGTTTTTGAGCCATTGTGTTGCTACAGGAACCAGTGTCAGAGATGTTCCACAGTGCGAGTTGATGCGATTTACCATTTTTCTCGCTCTTTGCCGATTGCTTTGTATCATCATCCTGTGGAGAATTGCTGGTTTTCCGCAAATGTGGGTCAACACACCGTCTATCCATCTCTTCGGATGAATCGCATTCCAGTGCGCAATAATAACAGTACATGTGCACGTGTCTCAGATACGCTAATATCATATCTAACTCTTTCTTTAATTTCCAATCTTTGTCGCTCTCATCGATTGTCATATCAAAGCCCGATGCTCCTTGTTCTGATGAGCGTTTGGCTATGACCGCTTTCGCCCGTTCTACGACGGCTTCTAAAGCGCTCGTGTCGACGCCCAGCTCCGATTCGAAGGTCTTTGCTAATTGATGTGCTTGGTCGAGATCTTTCTGCAGTCGTTTGGTCGTATTCGTAATTTCTGGGGCAACCTTTGAGACTCGCGATTGTTGTTGCTGTTTATAATTCATGGCAAGATGGAAAACGAAATCATCAACCTTTATTGGCCCGATCGTCATATTAGTCAAAGACCGTAAAAAAGGACACGGATAGTCATTGTAGAATACCTTTTGGTTATCAAGCTTTTCAAAGGCACTTTTCATATCAGTGCCTTCCTTAAAGTGGATCCAACCAATCCTATGGAACTTCTTGTTCGGGCTTGGTTCGGAAAGGGCAAGATATTCAAAGCCTTCGACAGCACTGCACATCTATCGGTCATGTCGTGTCAGAAATGAAATCCTCGTATAACGTTTCCAAAGCCAGGCTTTACCTCTATGATCTTTTGTCTGGCGATAGTCGGTGGGACCGTCTTGATCACAAGATGGTTCTCATATTCACTTCCAGATGACTCTTTCGACGTATCGACTTCCATGGCATCATTTTCCGCCTCCTCGTTCTCCTTTGCCGGTTTCTCTTGTTCATCCTGGTCCGTTTTTGACGTTGCATCATACTTTACGTCATCATATTTGCCTTCTTTCAAAGCTTCAAGAAAGAGCTTCAAGCGCTCTCTTCGTCTCTGTTTGGTGTCATTGACGCGATCTCGAGAGATGACCGGATGATATTTCTCCAAGAACCATTGTTTTTCTTTGTTGTTGTTAAAGAAGCTGGCAAGCTGTCGAGCCAACATCTTTTCTCTGTAGTGACCGTAACGTCTCTGCAGCTCTTCGTCGTCAAAATGCCTTCTAGAATTCGTCTGACGTAGATATTCACAGTATTGCTTGAATGAAACTATAAAATCCATTTGCTCCAAGTCGATTGGCGGTACTCTGAAAAATGTTAAGGCCTCGAGTCAATCAGGGGCGGCTCTCTCTCTCGTTCTACTGTAATGACATTACCTGCCCATAGCCCATCCAGCTCCCATCATGGCCATATTTGGCATATCTAAATTAGACAAGCCGAAATTGTAGCCAGAGTACACAAACCGTGTCTAGGTCCAAAATGTGGTGAATAGATACCTATCATAGGGTAGCCCATTCCACCTGCACTGGACTGAGAATCCGGGAGACTGCTGTATCGCGGTGCTGGCGTGTACCCATCTCGTTCGTAATTAGGAATATAGTGATCGCCATCTTGATCGTGTAGGTAATTTGGACCTCGTTCACGGGAGCCACGGGATCCTCCGCGCATATAGTCTGCAGCACCATGAATAGGGGAAAAGGATGTTCGACGCTTGCTGTGTCTGCGTTCTTCTACCCCCGACCCGCATTAAGCAATCCTTCTTTCATAAGGACAACCAATGGGAGCAAATTACCTTCAGGAGGAGTGACGCTACGTCTTGTACGCTTTTTGCGATCATAACGTTCGTGATCATCCGACGCCCATTTGTAACTGGACGGCTCGCGCTCTATACTTCTTTCTCGTCGAAATTTTTCACGGCCGTGAGAGCGAGGAGAGTGTTCGTCATCCGACCAATCTCCCCCTCTAAAACTACCGGTACCACTTCCACCTTCTCGATCATTGGGAGACAGATTTCTACGCTCAGACATTGAAGGATTTTATCGAAATTGGCGCCACTATACAGAAAGAGAAAGAAGAGAGATAGAGAATAGGAGCACAAAGAAGCGAAGGAGCGGGATGGTCGACGTGGAATGTGGATTCATTTGAATTTCCGCTGTTTTTACTGGCGCAGTGGCAAAACGTAACCCCATTTAACCAGCCGTTGCTTTACGTACTTCCTCGGTCAAAGCAGGAGAAAAAAAAAAATGAATCAATACACGACTGCAAATACGCAACCAAGCGCGTATATGCAGAATGCTTACGCTAATGGAGGACAAAACTTTATGAATATGCCACCGGAACTACAGGCCATGACTTCACAACCTATGGCAATGCAACCGCAACAGTTAATGACGCAGCAACCACAGGTCAGGACGCTGGCTTTCTGTATTCTGATTAAAACCTTTTTTTACGATTGAAATGTCTCTATTAGATGTATGGAATGTCTGGATCCATGTTTGGAGCTGCCGGTGTCGTTAATGCACCTAACCTGATAATGGACGGTACTTCATCACCGATGACCATGGCCGGAATGCCAACCAGCGTTGCACCACCACAACAAAGACAGCCCAACCCAATGATGATGTATCAACAACAACAACAGCTGCTGCAGCAGCAGCAGCAGCAACAGCAAGGATTTCGGCCGGCTAATATCGCACAACAGCAACAACAACAAGCCTGGTTAGCGAAACAACAACAACAGATGCTTTTGCAGCAACGAAACCTGGATGAACAGCGGAAACAGTTACTCTTGCAGCAACAACAACAACAACAACAAATGCAAAGATCCATGGCAGCAGCAGCAGCAGTAGCACGGAGTGTTTCTGCGCCTGGTGCGAACCCTCAGATACCAATATCAATGACGTCTATGCCATCCAATGCTGCTGCTACGGTTCCATCTGTCGGGACCAACAGTGAAGATCGGCCAAAATCAGACGACGTGAATGCAAAGCGAGTGGAAGTGGTAAGCTACCCTTAACGGATATTATCCCTGATGTATGATGCAACTGATGAACTGCTCTCTAGATATTGAGCATGAATCAGGAATTGATTCGTTTATGCGTGCAGAATCAACAGAGTCCACAAGAAAACGATATTACGCCGTATGTATCTGTTATTCGAATGCACCTTTGGTTTGCGTCAGTAACACAGGACATTCTTAGATATCAAGCAAGGCTTCAGTCGAACCTCACATATCTTGCGACCATGGCTGATATATCCATGGTCAAACTGGGCGAAGTAAGTTCAGACTATGTGCGTCGCGTATTAGTAGCTCATCGTGCTCAACCGATTACTCCAGGAACCCAAGACGCCAACACCTCCAGATCTGTCGGAGTTGCCGCCACCTAATACCGAGACAGCCAAAAGGATTCATGCGTTATTGCACAAAGCCCAACTTCTTTTCAAAAACGAAAATGATATCAAACCTAATAATGGAAACCTCGACGGTTCGTCATCGCCTTATTCCCAGCAAAACGCTCATTCATCGCCTGTACAGCAACAATCACCTCAACAACAGCAACCCCAGCAACAGCAGCAGCAACATGCTTCCCCGCAATCATTACCTCAGCAGCTATCGCAACGAGGGACTCCTCCGTCGCAACCACAGACACCTCAACAGCAATTCTTAAGGCAGCAACAACAGCAGCAGCAGCAACAACAAGGACATGTGGCTTCACCACAGCAACATCATTCTCCACAATGGCCACAGCAGCAGCAGCAGCATCATCAACAACAGGGACCCGTAGCTTCACCACAGCAACACCAGTCTCCTCAATGGCCACAGCAGCAACAACAGCAACAAGGACCTGTAGCTTCACCACAGCAACATCAATCTCCACAATTGCCACAGCAACAGCAGCAAATGTTTAATAACGTTAATATGTCTGTCGGAGGATCCCCAGCGGCAACAAAAGCAGCCATGGTGAATCCGCAAGCCATTTTGCGGCAACAAGCTGTTGCTCAACATCAACAACAGCAGTCAATGATGATGCCAATGAGCATGGGTATGGGCGTATCAGGCACAGCAGGAATCATAATGAGTAGTGCTGGTGGAGGAGGATTTAATCCTATGGTTCAGTCTTCTGCTTCACCTATGGCTCAACCGTCTACTGCGGTCACAACGTTATCCCAGAGCCGCATGGCGCAAATGCCAAGCTCAATGAATCCTAACGACTTGCTGATGGGAGGAAACAATATGATAAATCCAGCCATGATGATGAATAATAGTGCTGGAGGAGGAATGATGGATAGCACAACCGAAGCTATGATGAGTAGTACTGGAGGAGGATTTAGCCCGGCTAATCATATGGTTCAGTCTTCTGGTTCACCGATGCCTCAAGACACGTTATCCCCGAGCAGCATGACAGCAACTCCCATGAGCAGCATGCCACAAATGCCAGGATCAGTAAATCCTAACGACTTGATGATGGGAGGAAATAATATGATGAACCCTGCTGCCATGATGATGAGCAATGCTGGGGGAGGAAATATGGGAATGATGGCTAGTATGTATGGCGGAGGTGACGACTATCAAAATACCCTTTGGATGATGCAGCGATTACAACAGCAACAACAACAACAACAACAGCAGCAGCAGCAGCAACCACAACAATAGCAGCAATTTATTCATTCGTAAAGGGAGAGATCTCTCGTTGGCGCAGAATTGTACCATTTTGCAAAAAGAAGTTAACATGTAAATGTTCCTTTTGCTTTTGTCTCTCATATTTAAAAAAAGACCACGATAACGAATAATGACAAACATTGGGCGGGTATTATTGGTGGGGGAAGCAGAGAGAAAGCAAAAAGAGGGCAGGCATTTGGAGCATAGATCTACGTTTTTCTTCTACTCCAAAATCTTTCCGATGTTGAAGAAAAATCTCCTGGCAACCCTTATACTACTACTAGCAATATTATTAGCCTTTTACCAACAAGTAGTAGCAGCAGACAACACGATCCTTCCACAGACGTCACCAGCATGGCTTGCAGACGTTGCCGGACCGACAGGCAATGTGGTTATCCAGAGTTATCCCAAAGATGAAGATATCAAGGCCGGACCTTTACCTGCCGAACCGTATCAACTCGACCTTTCGACGTATCCAAAGCCGTTGCAGAAACCTGCCACGGACCATCCTGAAGTCCAAAACGTGATTCGCCAACTGGATTGGTCCAAGGTCCCGCAGATCCCCGTTCGAACGATCAAAGTGTGGGCGGTCGATACTTCCGGGTATGATTCACGCCAGGACCCGGACTGTTGGTGGTCAGCGAGTACGTGCAAGAGACCCAAACTGAGTTATTTGCCCGAAGACATTTATATGTGCCCCACACCGGGAGACTGGGGACTGAACTATGATGACGGCCCGTTGAGAGTCTGGAGCTTTAATGAGACCGAAAAGCAGTGGCAAGAACCGAGGTTCTATAACTTTCTGGTCAACTATAATAAACAAAAGGCGACGCTCTTTTGTAAGTCGATATATATGGAAGGCAGGAAGAAAGACAAACTAACGTATTGTACGAACCAGTTATTGGGTCGAATGTGATTACTTTCCCGGAAGCAGCTCAGCGCGCGCTGAACGACGGGCACACCATCTGCGCTCATACATGGTCTCACCAGCAAATGACCACACTGACTAATGAAGAGATTGTGGCTGAACTGTATTGGACGCATAAAGCCATCAAGCAAGTACTGGGTGTCACGCCCAGATGCTGGAGACCGCCGTATGGGGATGTGGATGACCGTGTTCGGGCTATTGCTTGGCTTATGGGCATGAGAACGATTATCTGGGATCAAGACTCCAATGATTGGAACCTGGTAAGTTCTTCCTCAAGTAGAGAAAAGCATCAGAGACTAAAATAGGTATTTAGTACGGCACACCGGCAAGAGGCTCTGTGCCTCCCGAGGTCATTGACGGCCACTTTCGTGACTGGATCCAAAAGAGATTAAACAACCAAGATAACGAGCACGGACACATTACATTGGTAAATATGCTACACCTAATATCCCTTATTGGTAACTAACCGTGGTAACTAGGAACACGAAAACAGCAATTCAACAGTATCCATGGCAGAACGATGGCTACCTGAGCTTCAAAAGGCGTTTCGCGTCCTACCTATTCACAAATGCATCAACGATCCGTACCCTTACTGGGAAAAATCCTGGGCTTACCCAACTTTGGAAAACGAAAATCCGCCATTGATGCAGGACAATGATCATTCCTCCGATTCTTCCTCTTCGCGTACTACTTCTTCCACTTCAAGCAGGGCATCTTCCGCCTCCGACAGCAGCGATTCCACGACGAATAGTGCTGGCCAACAGTTACAGTTATCATCATCCTTCTTTGTGTTGTCACTTTCACTTGCTTTAACTCTTTCTGGCCTTTCCTCCTTTTAAACCGTTTCAATAAACAAAGAGTGCATTTTTGATCACCAGGTGCGGAGTTACACAAGTTAGGAGACCATTCCTGTGCTTGGCAAGTTCTACTCTTTTCTCCCATTAAGCACGCATACCGAGAATGAGTTTCTTGTAGGTGCTTACGGTCTTGTTGCCATGCAATGTAACGGGGACTGATGAGGGTGATAAAGATCTGGATTCAAAAAGGGTCTTAATCGTGCCGGCACCACGGTAAAAATTCAGAGCTCTTTCTGTATACACACCGACACTTAATGACCGCAATGTATACAGATTATGCAAAGAACAGGTGTCGTGGACCGGACGGTTGACACAGAATTCGACGAGGAATATGAGCGTTTCAAAACGTGAGTTTCGACTTCAGTACTGCTATTAGAGAGGGATATCGAACTGTTATTATCAGGTTAGAAAAGAAGTCAGAGAAATTGACCAAAGAAGCCAAAGGCTACCTGGACGCATTGAGAGCCATGACGGCTGCCCAACTACGCATTTCACAAACCATTGGCCATTTTTACGACGATACGATCATTATGGGACCCGGTGGACAGGAATACAAAAAGATCATCGAGAAGTTGGACGAAGAAGCCAAAACCGAGCTAGTAAATTATCTTCCACTCTTTGAGTAAGCGATATCAACTGACATTTATTATATAGGACAAAGCATTCCGTGCTACGGTCTTGGAACCTCTGGCGAGATTCTGCTCTTACTTTCCTGAAGTCAACGAAGCCGTCAAACGCAGACAAAAGAAATTGTTGGATTACGATTCTCATCGTGCCAAAGTTCGAAAACTGATAGATAAACCCAGCGAAGATCCACAACGATTACCGAGGGTATTATTATATCAAACGCTGTTGTCTTTCATATTGATTAATAACCTATCCATGATAACAACAAGGCCGAACAAGAAGCCAATATGGCTCGCGAAATGTATGAAGGCCTAAACAGCATTCTGATCGCCGACTTGCCCAAAATCGTGGAACTACGGGTCCCTTACCTGGATCCATCCTTTGAAGCCCTGGTCAAGGCGCAACTCAAGTTTTGTCAGACAAGTTATGAACAGCTTGAAGGACTACGACATCATTTCCCTAATCCTGAAACTGATGAGCCTGATCGACGTGTGGATGATATCCTGCAGCAGATGCGAGAGTTGACTATTTGTGGAAACTTTTAGACGCTTGCAATAAATATCTTTCTCTCTATATATACTTTCATTTGATCACTTTCTTTATACGCGGGTAGAAACAGGAGGCGGTGATCGAAAAGTCTCGAATCCATCACTTCTTCCTTCTGTAAAGAGACACGCATATAATGGAACAACGGCCATTGTTTGGTGGAGCCATGGCGGCTCCAGTAATGTCCACATTTGTCGATGCAAGGTTTTTTTTATCTCACTGCAGTATAGAATGGCGCGATCGTGCATTACGAAGCTTACATGTCTCTTGGATCTAGTCAATTTCGTCAAGTACCAGATAATCAAGAAGTATTTGTAGATACACAGACGCAACAAAGTCTGATTATCGAGTTACTTGAACCCGTCGAGGCAACAGACGAAGCTATCGCAAAGTAAGGCACCTTACTTGCTTTATGCTTGTGCTCATGCTCATGTCAACACGCCATAACGCGACACGACGCGTTGCGTTGATACGAAAAAGGTTCCATTTCGAGCAGCTTGCAAGTGATAATGAAGCAGTAGAATATCAAATTGTCAATGTAGCAAGGTTACAGTCTGAAATAGCAGTGCCCTTGCTAGCGTAAGCCCTTTCTCTTACCTCTGGACTTTCTCTATATATTTTGGCTAAGTGCATAAATAGAGCAGCAGCACCGACGACAGTCCATTTATTGCATGGGACACAAAAGGTCGCCAAATTCAATGAAGCCCAAAACCTGGCATACAATGTCGTCGAAATCATGATGGCTGTGGTGCGTCTCGAAAATGTGCAGACGGATATAGTGATTTCCATCAATGCACCGATTGCCGTGGCTCCGGGTAGTAGTGAAACGAATCCGATACCAGCTTCTGCTGAGGCAATTCAACACGTACAACAAGAGTTGATGCAAGTATTGGCAGGATTACAAGTCGTGGACTGGGGTTTGTTTGGTTCGTAATAAAGAGCAGGGATTATTATTATCACTGCCTTTTTTCATGGGATACCAAGTTGAGAGAACCGGCGCTGGGTGTACCAGCGACAATGCCACGGTAATCAAGCCGATAGATCTTGGGCGGAAGCCCTTTATCGAATTTGCGATTGATATGGTTCGAGCATAAGAGTGGGGGCACAAGCACAAGGACGTGTAATGGTACGATCGAGAAGGCCACGATCCAGCATAGGGTCAGGACTTGCTTTGTAAAGGTTTGATATTTGAACCTGCATCCTGGCAATAGTGTGCGTGGATAGCACTTGTTGGATCGCTCGTGAAAGTCTGAGAATGTCTTGTAACCACAACAATGCAACTGTCATTTTATTATAATCAGGAACATTGATTTATTAGAGGAAAACAAGGACTTACATTCGCTTGAATACGTGCACGGCCATCGGGTGTCAACTCATAATGCCATTGATACGACAACTTGCCCTCGATATTCCACCTGTTTTTCCGGTACGCAATGTATCCAATGGCCGCAATCATACCGAAGCAGACCCAGAGCAGAATATTGTAAAAGGTCAGGACAACCCGGTCATTCAGCATGATACCAACGTAGCCCAAAAGCGATGTAGACAGACAACTCAGACCCGTTGCAGTAACCACTAATAAATATTGTAAATGGTATATACTCTCTCCCCTTTTATACAGCAAAGAACTTACTGTTCAGCAGCGTCCTTTCGCCAACAATAACAACATCTGCGCGCAGGTAATCTATATATAGGTAAGGAAATATATCTTTAACAGCATTCCCTTCTCTTTGGTCACACTCTACATTTGAAAAACGTCAGTAACGCCGAGAGTAATGTTCCTAGACCGTAGCAGAACAACTTTCTTTATGTAAGGAAACCTTCTCTCTCTGTGCTTACATCCGCTATTTATTATACCAGAGTGTTTGTGGCAAAGACCCACCACTTAAAAGACGACCATCGTTGTCTCTTTTTCTGTGAAGGCTCCTGACGCTTAACAACGTGTAGACTTGCAGAAGCAGCAGCAGCCGTATCAAGCGAACTTCGGCTTTCTATAGATCTTCGATTTTGTTGCTGTTCTATGCGTAACCACGGCAAAACGGGTTGCGATAAGTAATCCATGGAACACGACGGCGATATTTGTTGTGATTGTTGCGCGACATCCGTCGTCGATGGTGCAGTACTGGAAGCAGCAGATTGATGCCTTTTTAGTTCTTTACATGGACATGCCATGACTTAGTTATCAAGTAGAAAAGAGGGAAGAAAAGAAGAAGTTGCAGTCTGGTCGTGTTGCATGCTATTTATACTGTTCAGCTGTTAGATAGTACAAATTTTGATGTGTTTACAACCTTGAAAGCCAAGAAAAATCTCGTCAGTTGCATATATGATCGACGCGATGCACGCAGATCACATAAATTATGAAACGCCAAAGAGAAAGGATCACCTTACTCATGACACTTCGTAATTATATCTCTCTTGCAAAAGGGATATGGGCATCATGCAAACAATAAGCGAGGGTATTTTCGGTCGTTAAGAAAAAGAAAGAAAAGAGTTAAAGGGTATTACAGACGCTTTGAAGGTACAGCGGCGAATATGATGGTTATTACAATGGCAACCACGATACTCATGAGAAGTAGCCATATAGACCGAGACCATAAGATTCGCTTGACCTCAGGCTGTCGAATTCGATTGAAACGAAACGTGGTTGTTTCACTATGTCTCCAATGGTTAAGGGGGTTCCACTTCTTCCAACCTATCGAGATACGTACCTGACATTGAACAACAGGACCCAAAGGGGATCCAAACCAGTAAGAAACACAAAGACATTCAACACACCTATCCACAGCGGTAGAAGGATCCAGAACCGCACGCCCCACGGCGGATATTCCAAAAAGATGAGACTGAATCCCGTCGTGAACCCAGCCAAAAGCGCCATCAAGCCCAGCACCAGTCGGCCCATCTGCTGCCACAACGTCACATTACCCCACACCTTGACCCGCAAGAATTTGGGATACGCGTTCCGCCTCATATACTCTGTCAAGTACTCTTTGGCATCCGCAAACACAAGCGGGTCGTCTCGGCCACCTTCTTCGAGCTGACGTCGCATCGTGGCTTTCAACTCTAGGGGAAGCTGGGTGATCTCTTTGGATGCAGAAGGAACCAAGTAGCGTAATAGGATTCGTTGCGCAGATTCCGTCAAGTCTTGTCGATTCAACATGGCTTTTTGCTGAAGTCGATTGCTTTGTTGTTGTTCTTCATTACCGTCTAAAGGTGGACGTTCAAGAGGTACAAACGATAGGTTGGATAAACGACCGCCTTGCTCTGAGCCATGTTCATCTTCTGACACATCCTCAGATAATACTCGGGGTGGTACTTCAAGCGAGTTCCTATTATAAGCCTTCTTTTGCTGCTGCTGCTGTTGTTGTTGTTGTTGTTGTTGCTGTTGCTGTTTCAGTGTGGTTGATGACGGCAATGGCGACGCGACCGGCTTCTTTTCATCGACAACACCAGCGCCACCACCACTGATATGCGAAAGTCGACTCAATACTCGGGGAGACTGGTACCCATCCGCCAAATCTTCTTCGGTCAAATAACCCGAACGTCGCATCGACTTTACGTAACGGCGCCACAAGAGTTCATGATGTACAACATCCAAATAAAAATCCAGAACTTCCTCCATATGAAGCCGGTCCCGCATAATGATGTACAGATTGTAAAGACATACTGGCGGCAATGTTTTACGAGTTAAGACGCTTTCAAGCGTCGGTAGATTGCTGTGGAAGGAGGAAGTCATGCCCAAACAAGGGTTTGCTCTAACGAATGCGGTAACAAAAAGTGTGGAAACACAAAAACGACCTTTTTTACTTCTTTCCTGGATACCGAGCTGCTATTGAATCTCTTTTTCTTCCCCTTCCTCCAGTTTCATCCTCAACCCCTTTTCTAACACCCATGTACGTTACAGACAAGATAGACAGTCTAAAGCCTAAACAACCAGACACCACTCGATTTGTGTGCATGTCAGATACCCATGGAAGACATCAATTTGATTTCACAATACCAGACGGAGACGTTTTCGGTATATAACGTAATAAACACAAATAATAATGGGACTAAATCCTACTGTATGCTCAGTTCACGCAGGTGACTTGACTCGTCACAGCCGTTCAAGTGAATTTAAAGACACTGTACGATGGATCAAAGCCTTACCACACAGGTACAGTATAAAGGAAGATATCTCTCTCTTTAATTGATTTCTGACTTTTGGTCAGTATAAAGATCATAACGGCGGGAAATCATGACCACTTGTTAGACGACAGATTCGGTTGCGTCGAACAAAAGCAACTCATACTATCCATGATTCAACAAGCGGGTATCATTTACCTCGAGCATGAATCGTTTCAGTTACCAGAATCACTTGGTGGCTTTAAAATGTTTGTCAGCCCTTATGCACCCGTTCATCTTGGTGGTGCTTTCATGCCCAAGGACCTAGCACGTAAGTCTCTAGTATATAAAATAATCGCATCTTACTCACTGCTATTGTTTAGCCATATGGAGTAGTATCCCGAACGATATTGACATTTTAGTAACCCACAGCCCACCGTTCGGCTTCCATGATCGAATCGCACACGGCGGTAAACATGTCGGCTGCCCCATCTTACGGCAAAAGATTGACACCACCCGCCCACGTGTCTGTATTTCTGGTCATATCCATGAAGATCGCGGCTGGTCTATGGCCAATGATATCTTGTTTATTAACGCTTGTACTTGTAATCGTTCCTATCGACCCACGCAATCCCCTATAGTCTTTGATCTGCGCTACGACACGACTAAATAAATAACTTGGCCTTTTTTGTCTTCCCGGCTTTGTTTTTCTTTGTACAGTGTGATGACGCGTCCGTTACGGTGGTTTCGGTTCATCATTTACATTCTGTTCTTCGTTGTACTCTACCGATTCTTGACCCCAAGATCCACTAATGATGCTCCTGAACAAAAGAAGTCTACAGAAGATGAAACACAGAATGACCAACGAGCATGGGTCTTACCGTGGTTTCAGCGAGCGCATCGGCCACTGCCAACCAAACATGTCGAATCCATAATCAATCTCGAAGCCATCATCTCCCAAGCACGCGAAGCATTTGCGGATATCAATGGCATTCCAGGGACACTCAAACGCACTGCGCAGGCAGCGTCAACGTTCCAGTCCCTCGTCGATTGCTGGACCAAGGGCCGATGGGTCTCTCTCCCTCAAGACAATCGACCGATCATCGCCAAACATTTTCAAGACCCACTGTACAACGCTTGCGAGAAACAAGGCCGTCGATCGGCCTCACAATACGTATGGCAACCCCAGTGCCCAATGGACCCCGATATCGATGTCTCGGCTTGGTGTACTGTTCTCAACGGACGCCACATGCTTTTGGTAGGCGATTTGGTTCAGTACCAGTTGCACGAGGTAATTCTGGATGTAATGCGGGATGGACCCACCGTTTGTTTTGGCGAACTCAATTGCAAAGGTATCATCACATCGCCTCCTTTAACATGAGTACAAGCATAATAACAACCTTTAATAGACCACACAGTTTGTGGTGAACCGGATGCACGCCTTAGATACTTACGAAACGACGTGTTGTCCAGAGCACGCCGCATCAACAAGGCAAACGGACATCCATCTGTGGACGCTATCGAATGGCCCTTTGTGACTAAAAACATTCTGGACGCGTACTCGGTCATGATAATCAACAGGTCTCCGGTATTAGAGGACGACGAGACGTTTGCCAGAGAGCTGATCGAGACCCTGCGGACCATACGCGAGGGTGCACCCGACATGTTTATCATTTATAGATCGACGTGGATCGGTCATCCACACTGTGATGAAGCTACTGAACCCTTGTCAGAGCCACTGTCAGAGGAGCAAATGATGACATTGCCTTATGGATGGAGTCATGCCCAACGCAGAAATGCTATTGCAAGAGCCATCGTACAGGAAGCGGGCGGTTTGTTCATCGACATGGCTGCATTGCTTAATGTGAGACCAGACGGACATGTGGGCGGTCAAGACTGTCTTCGATATTGTATACCAGGTCCACTGGATACCTGGGCACAAATTCTCTATAATGTTTTTCTTGAATCAGCGAGAAATTAATCAATCAATTACTGTATGTCTGTTGATCGGACATCTATCTTTCCATTATTACAACGAAACGAGTATAAGTAGAAAGAAAAGAAAAAGTTTGCTACAAAAAGAAGAAAATTACAGTCGGTAATAGTAAAAAAATGTGGGAAGGTTTCTTTGAATGGGAAAGAGATGATGGGTTTGGGGTAATTAAATCTTTTTACTCTTTGTAGTTGCAGTAACACGTTGCTTGAAGGCCTTCTTGGTCTTTTGGTACGTCATGCGATAAAAGTTGATGAACAAGAACAAGTAGGAGCTCAGGAGGGCACAACCGAACAGAGCAGAGGTTTCGGTACCAGCGCAGCTACCCATGTTGGGCAAGTGAGGCCAGTAAGTGTGTGCAAAGTAGGTGTAGGTGCAGAAATAGACAACGAACAGGTCAATAATGAATTGAACGATCTGCATTGTGGTCAGATATCGCTTCCACCAAATCTTGGCGCCTGCTGCCGTACGGAAGTAGTAGTAGTACATGAATACATGGACTGTCAAGTTCAGCGTAATCGGCACCCATGACTACGTAATATATGCATCAGGTCAACGCGTCGTACTTCTTGTTGCCACTTTTTTAAAACTTACTACGGAGGTACGGCCACCCAACTGAGAGTAGCAGAGCACCATGGTCAAACTGTGATGATAGTAATGCAAAAACTCTGTATACCCCGAACAAATCGGTCAATATGTTGTCAAGCGACTTCGAAAAAGAGGAAGACTTACCAAGTTTCTTCTTTTTGACAACAAGGAACACGGTATCCAAGAGCTCCCAGTACTTGACGAGGTAATTGAGGTAATAAAGCAACTCCAAGGGTTGGGTCCAAGCATCCTGCGCACAAATCGCATACAGCAGACCATGGTGGTAGAGAATCGGCGCCAGTTGCTCAACCATCAGCGCAAGCAGCGCGCCGGAAACTAAGGTCAGTAACAGGTTATGCAGCTGAAACAGGGCCTGGAAACGGTACGCAGGCATGGATTTCATCAGGTACTGGCCACCGAAAATGACCACAAAATACGTGATGCATGTCGCAAACACTAACGCGTAATGATGAGGATGGTCTTCCATCATCTGCCATCATCGAGTCCACTATTACCTTCCGAGGTAGTAGAAAACGGTGTGACACCAGGCGTAAAACTGAAACCAGCAGCGCGTTGTCCTGTCACGGCTTCATAAGCTTGTTCAAAATATGGGTACAAGCGAATTCCAAACGGTGTCTCGGGTTTGAAATCGAGATGCTCCATCTCTCTCTCCAGGGGTAAAGCGGAAAAGAGCTGAAAGTCAAATGTCAAGGAGGAGCTTCTTTGAAGAGGAAGCTGAGATCCAAATTAAAAATTTTTCTAAAACCACGCTTGACGACAAATGTTACCAGGGAAAGTCTCTCAAAGGATGACGAGTTTTTACATGCTTTTTACCGTTGACATTGAACAGTGAAGCTGAGTGACTATGTCAACCAATGAAAGTGTTGGCCCTAGACATAGTGAAACGACATGTCTTGACTTGAATTCTCACTTTATTTGAACACGATAAACGCCTGATTGCCTGTTAGAGCTGTCTAAAACAAGAAGCCATACGTCAACTTCTAAAACATACGTACAACGATAACAGGCATGCTAAAGCTGCTTATTGCTTTTTGAAGGAGATCCGATGATCAGTTACGCTTTCTGACTTTTTGTCCCAGTATACGTACAGAGCAACGTTGGCATGTCTATGACACCATTTACGTTCACCTTTTATTGTTATCTATCTCTCTCTCACCCAATCAAAAGAAGCGTGTGTGGATATGTATAAAATTTCGCACGTCGATCGACCTGTTTTGGTCCGAGAAAAACAACAGACTTCCAAATTTGCAATCTCCTTCAGGGCTGAATTGTTATTGGGGCTGCTGAGGCCAATTGCATGAAAACTTGTTTGTTATCCACAAGACAGAAAGAAATAACAAGTCGTGCGGGTTGGCATATTATAATAACTGTCCTGGCAACTGGTCTCTCTCTCTCTCTCTCTCTCCTTCTTCTTTCTTTCTTCTCTTTCTACCTCTTTGATTTCTTTGTCTAATGACTTTTACGGGAGCAACAACAAAACGACGACCAAAGGGTTCTTCGCTTGCTTCATTCTTTATGCCAAAGCCCAAATCACCACCACGCTTTTCCGACTATCAAGAAGGTTTGTACTGAAAGCAGAATGATCGACCTGCGACAACCCTTTCAGTCCAAGAAGTTCCCTTATACGCTCTTAATTACTATCTAGATGTATCACCGGCGACAGGACTCTTTGGCGCGTCTCTGGAAGACGCAGCCCAGTTCACGACAAACAATGGCCTTTGCGTACCTGACGCGGTCGCCAAATGTTTCGCTGAAATCATCAGCCGAGGTAGTTTCTAATAGCACTCTTCTTGTATGTTACAAAACTCATATCGACTGGGGAATAATGATCTATTAGGACTACACATTGAAGGCATCTTTCGTCTATCGGGTGCAGCGTCCGAAGTCCACCATCTCGAACGCGCACTTAGCAGCAACCAGCCCGTTACGGACCTGAACCTTGCACAATATGACATTCACGCGATTACCGGGGTCGTCAAAAAGTATCTTAGACGCTTACCGGTCCCAGTTATACCCTATGCCTATCACGACACATTTCTACAAATAGCAGGTTCTTTTCCCTCTGATATTCTTATCATAATATACACACCACTCATCTTTATTCTCAAACACAGACTTGTCGTCCTCAGATGACGAGAAGTCCCGGGCAATGGCTCAGTTGGTTACACGACTGCCCCGCGTTCACCGTGATCTGCTATACTACATCTTGCTCTTGGCTGCCTCGATCCAGGAACACGCGACGGTCAACATGATGAACCCAGAGGCGCTTGCGGTCGTCATGGCCCCGGTAGCCACTGGACTTGAACTCAGGCTGACCCAAAACGTGATAGGTAGCAAGAAGACCAAGTTGCCCCGACGAGAAGATATGGAGGATATCATACAAACCAATGCCAAATGGACGTACCTCTGGACACTCATGATTGAACATCATGCCTCCATACTGAAACATCATCAGCAAGTACCGCCACAAGAAGAAAACCGAGAGGACAAGGAAGAGGAAGAAGAAGAGATCATGGGATTGAATCTATCCAAAGTGTCATTGGCCAGCAGCTATGCGACCGCACCAACACGACAAAACAATAACAAGGCTCAGCACCAGAAGTGGTCGTCTTCTTTGTCACGCTTCTCCAAGATAACGATGAAAGAACAAGCTTCGTCAAAAGCAGGCTGGACTCAGGCTATGGCAGCGCCCCGGCGTATGCTTCGACGTTTGGCTTCAGTTTCGTCCATTCGACCGTCAGTCCATCACTGGATGTAACAAGAACAATATTGCTTGTATGATCTGCGCGCCCTTCTTTATGTATGATCGAACGACCTGCACTCTCGTTTGTTAGTTTTGTATTGTACCTTCATATTTATGCCCTATGTAGTCAACGATATGCTGACAGACAGATATGGACGGATTCTTTTTGTACTGATTGTTTCCTTCACTTTGATGCTTAGAAAAATTTCATTTCGCGCTAATGAGGGAACATTCTGCGCTCAGTTACTCTCTCAGTTTGCAGGCACTCTAAAAACAGCTTTGCGATGAAAGATTTTCTTTATTGGGTCTTTTTGGGCACCCGCGCTATAGGGCTTCTTGCCCGACCCTGAGTGCGTATGTGCATGAAGCTATATGGGAGGGAGGACGAACTCGCGGTCGGGGTGGGATAACCTGTCTATCTCTTCGAGTAATAATGATAATTCGGGCCACAATCGTAACCAGAATCTCCTACGCTTCACTGCGCGTGGTCGCTTGCTTGGTAATTGATTGATGACATGGTCGATAGGGGAGGAAAGAGATCGGTCGCATAGCCGTAGACGTTCACGTGCTCTAAGACATTGTTGGATGTGCGTTCTCGTGGCTAGTTGGCCACAGCGGCAATTAGTGTTGGTTCTGGGTAACCAGCCACGACGCCATCGAAGGAGTCGGCTGCGTTCGATACTACTCATGGGGAGAAAGAGCATCGGTAGTTTGCAGGTCTGTAAGGCGACTTAAATGAAAGTCGCAGATGGCCTTCCTGAATAAGTTCGGCGTCGGCTACAAAGCAAGTTTGCGTATGGGAAAGGGACCGATATACGTCATGCCATAAATGCTCCGCGCTAAACCATTCAACCCCACTCCTTGCATCTTTCATAGCAAACTTGATTGTATTTGGCACGAATGCTGTTTTCTCGTCAATACCGATTTTAGACACTCATGAGACGAGACTCACTTCAAGAAAGAGCAAAAGAGCTCAGAAAATACGTACTTCGCTATACAGCATTTGTCTTCTTAGTCTTATGAAAGCCCTTCCTCTTTTGCTCTCATTATCATGGAGAGAATGAAATACCGAAATCAGGTATGCAAGTAATGTTAAACAAATGACTGATTGTATCAACTATCCGCAAAGTTTATTAAAAATAGCCGCTAATCTCTTCCCTCGTCTATTATGTGGGCTGTGCGTATAGCTCTAAATCTGTCACTGTTCCTTCCGGAGCTTTTTAAGGACTCCTGGTCGGTCCTGCTTTTTCACGGTAAAATCTCAGTCCATATCACCTTTTAGCAACTGTTGACTATTCAGCCCTATTCGATGCTTGTCATGCGATCAGAACGGGTTTCTTGTATGCGATATGATTCAGCCTTCTTCCACGAAAAGCAATAAAATGGGTGTCTACTGTGAAGGTCTAGCGAGTGGCTGCAAAAATCATGCTCTAAACTTGAAACATTGAGTGACGTCTTACCGCAGCAATGCTGTCCTGGCTAGTTTTCTTTTTCCCACTCTTCTCGGGTTTTCCTACAAGTCTTCCCTTTGGAAAATACTACCATGCCTTTCGGCACATCCACTTTCGATGTACATTTATACGTCCGTTTAAAAAAGTTGGTGAAGTCAGAACTTAAAAAACTGGAAGGACAAAAGAACAAGGAACAAAGTAAGCATAAAGAACTGCGACTTATAGCCTGTATTGATCGTGCCAAAACAAAAGGGCCTACTATCACTTGTGGCGCTTGTGGAGAGGAAGAACATAACAAGCGATCAAATGCATGCCCCCTGAAAGCCGCCCAAGGTTAGAGGATGGTGATAGCAGCACCCTCTTGTGTATGACTAACTTGATAATACAACTGGCAGTCGGGACCAAACGTAAGATAACAGATGCGGAGGAAAGCGCAAACAAAAGGATCAAGAAGCAAGGCCGTCGAGAGAAGCTTATAGCGTCCGCTAATCAAGCATTTGTCCCACAACCATGTCCAGCTTGCGGCTCAGAATCCCATCGAAGCACAAGGTCGGCCGATTGCCCGTTGCACTCTATGTCAACCAAAGAAAAGCTAGACAAAGAATTTGGCCGCGACAGAGAGACATACACAAGAAAGTGTAGATTTGATAGCATAGTCAAGCTGGAATTTCGAGAGAAGTTGAGAGACAGCATTCAAGAACTTCAATCGTTCGCTCGCATTGTGATCATCAGGACAATGATTTTTGTCAATGCATTTATCATCGAGCACGAGCAGATACCGCCTGTCTGTTATACACAAAAGTTTTTCTACAGCGTCATGCAGATAGTGTTAGGAAAAAAGTTACCACAACCAACGACAAGATACCGAATGGCCTCGAACATTGCTGGCAAGTGTTTCAGCAAGCACATCCTGAGTGGCGTGAGCCACCTACTACATCTGTTTCGAGATCATCCGACGTCCTCACTGAGGCTTGCGTGCTTTTGGCAACAGACTACACGAATCATATTGTTGAAAACTTTGAAACCCGAGTCTGCAGCTACGTTCAATGAAAACTATTATCTTCGAATCCGGTATGTAGACTACCATTTTGTTGGGACCTTCTTCGTTTGCTGACTTTAGCTGCTATTGAAGGACTTGAAAAGCTCTCAAGCACGGAGTATTTCTGTCGAGTATGCTTTTGAACGCATTGCTGGTGGTGGCCCGAAATGGTAGATCACGTTCCGGCGTCCTTGCCTTTAGTTGCCAATGTAGACCAGGTTTGCAAGGAGTTCGAGGCTTTGGACCTAAGCCAGCTATACCCAAGGCCATCTCCGCCTCACCTGGTTCCTATTTACCTGTACTAAAGAATATATTGAGCAGCTACGAGAACGAGCATAGAGCCGCAACCAAACAGAAAGAAACTAGCTCTGACAGTCTTCCCATACTTTCCTCTTTATCACCTACACCTTCCCTGCATTGGCGTTTTGTATCAGTTAACGCAGAGTCACTTGCCAGCTTAACCGGTCAGAAGCCTCCATCCAGCCCGGCAGAGTATACACATGTGTTTGGAATAGTATTTGACTTTCAGAACTTACGAACAAAGTATGTTACTCCTTAAACACGCATTTGCAGCATTTTTTGGTCTAATTTTGTTATATCTCGCATCGAAGATGTGACAGACCGCCAAAGCGGTTTCGCGAATCATGTTGTAACAGATGGCTTTTCCGTCGGCGTACCATTTACCAGACAGTCACGTAAGCACGATCTCGATAACGTGGAACTGCAGTTGGACGATTTCACCCAGCAAGAAGTGGACGCGTATTTTCGGCCATGTGCCGCTGACCCTGGACTGCGTCAAGTGTTTACTGCATCATATGG
>JSYX01000373.1:0-34829 GCA_000787465.1 Thermomucor indicae-seudaticae
CTCTTTTCCGTAAATCGTTTTGTGTTTTCTGCGCAAAATCTTTTGTACATTACCGCAAATTGTAAAGAATAAACCTGTATCAGGGGACACCCCGCTGCCCTCTAAAAGTTGGAGTGTCCTATCTGTCGCCTTCTCCGTGTATTGCATTGAATTTAGTCGAAAATAAACGACAGCGGCGCTTCTGTCAACATCTGGAGCAACGAAAACACCGAGCGTATCGCCGTCGACATAGTTTTTGCTTCCGCGAGCGATGCGCGAACTGCAGCCACTCATTACGCCGAAGAGGGAAAGTTTGCTGTCGTCACTATCTGCAGCGACCAGCAGAAGGTGATTATCGGCAGCAAGCACTACGGGAAATACCGCGACACGCATAAAGCGGAGAAGAGAAAGCAGCTAAGGAGGGAAAGACGGTACCCCTGGCGTGCAGCGCAAGAAGGATACGCAACAGGTTCGGCTATATCACTTGGAGATGGTCTGGGGTATCCGTAGCCGAGACCTCTTTAAAATAGTGCCGCACAATACCGCACTGACGTAAGTCTTTCCTACTCTCATTATACTGTTATTACTTCCATGAAAAACAGCTCGATGCTTTGGTTCCTCGCCGAATTTGTCTACTGGTGAAAAAGAGGGTTTAAAATTGCCGTTTATTCCGATCTCCCGGCTGAAGACTGGTGCAATGCTTCCAAGCTAGTGGACAGAACTCTCAAACGCGATCCGAACAAAGGCATCGAAGACATCAATGCTACCATTAGGGTCACCACGAGTCAAGTTCGAGTCGAGTCAGTTTTTCCCCTGACTCGAACACGTGATCTTCGGGTCGAATCCGAGTCGAGTCAATTGGTAAACCCTAGCCACCATCTTCTCGTTTCCGAGGCCAATCGCAAGCAAAACGCCGGACAGATTTGTTTGTCAGTATGCCAGACATTGCTATGAATACTTCAAGTCAGAAAAGGGCGCCAGAAAGATCAAGATCGTGTACAACGAGCACAGGCGAAAACTACAAGGACTGCAAGCTTCAACAGAGGATAAGGTTCTGCTCAGGATGCTCAGGACTCCGGACGAAACGGAACTCAGAAATATCCCGTCCTGAGTCGGAACCCTAACAGAGAAAGACATAGACGCTCGCATTGTAAAAACAAAAGGAATGGCGGCTCTGACAGGAGAACTGGTCAGTGCCCAGTTGGCGCACATGGGTGTTGCCAAATTTCAACAAGAAGTGGATAAGCGAAAGAGAGCTGTGACCAATTACCAGCAAGGAGAGCCAACTGAAAAGGCAGGTCCACAAGAACAAAATGACGGTCTAAAAAGCAAGGTTCCCGTTCATTGGGACAAGAGGTAAAACTGCAAAAAAATTGGAAGTTTCAGCGAAGTTCCGACAGTGGGAGCGTCACGTCCTGCTGTTATTCCCGTGCATTTTCCGCGAGTTTTCAAGGGATAAGACTGATGTATGCGCAACCAGCAGACCTCTAAGACGCACGTGAGATGCCGTAAGTTACACATCTGTTCAAAACAAAAATAAACTAATGCGAGGTTTAGGAAATAGGTCGGGGAGCGGTACGTAACTGCAAGCAGGAATCCGACAGAAATGTGAAGTTTCTGTCAAGTTTCAGTAACGCTTCTGCTTGCTGATACGTCAGATTTGTTGCAGTGTATGCCATACATCTAAATCTAATAAAGTTTTCTTGCTCATGCGATATGGTGTATTTAAGAATGATAACGAGGCTGTTCCGTTGTAAGTTGAGGCAGCTATGGCAGATAACTTCGGTGCATCGAGCAATTTTGCCCTATACGACTGGATGTACGAAGTTGTAGGTTCTATGCATGTTTATAGATATTCAAGTTCAAATATAGATACTGCAGTAATTCTAGATCGCAAGGAAGGAATTCGAGGAGCTGCCACAGCCGATGGACGATTCACACTGGAACAAAATAGATTTTGCGTCAACTTTCAAACGTGCTGCTGTAACAATTTAACCACAATGACACTACCTCTGCCACATCGCAGGGTGCAGGTTCCTCGGCTCCTGTATCTATAGTATTTCGTTCGAGAAAATAACTACAGCGGACCCCCCCCTTTATCTTTCAAACCTCGTTATTTTCAAGCTCTTTCGAAAATATCCTGAAAACATAGTGAAAATTTTCAATCCCCCGATATTTTCACTTTCAAGGGACTCGGAGTGGTTGAAACCCTTGACGGGGGTCAAAGCTTGTCAGCGAAGTTCGTTTTGTATGACGTCTTGATCTGAGGCTATGTATAGCGAAAGTCTTTTCCTGGTCACATAACCGAGTTCTCTCACTATTGCCAATGACAAGTACTAGAGGGTACATTAATCAGATACTATCCTAATCACTGCATGTTCTGTACAGGGAAGGTACGTAGCTGGTCTTTAGAAAAATTTGCCTATCCCAGCGTTTATCCTGTTGGACCCATAGAAGTGATTTGTGGTTGTTCCCAAAACGCTATCGTTTTCATTCTGATTATATCATCGTACAGACTCAACGGATGCAGCGCAGCAGTGTCTGTTTGTTATCATAACATGGTTGGAAAAGCGGAATAAGTCATTGTTCCATCAATGTGGCAACTGCGCCAGTCAGGCGTTGCGCATTCAAATCCCGGGCACAGACCCCGCTAACTTTCAACCCTCGTTAATTTCAAGGTTTCAACGAAAATCCTGGCCTTGAAATTAACGGGGTTCATCTAAATGCATTGCCCTGTAAGAGACGCATAGCCTTTGTTTACTTTATCCATAATTACGTTGCTCAGTATGCCGATAATTGAAACTATACCTGCTCCACCATCATCACCTATGACGTTATTCTTGAGGGGAAGGCGGCCCAAGCCTCTTGCGGATTTCGAGTTCGCCACAACCCAACTGACATGCCTTCATTAATGTTGTTTCTGTCACTATTCTGTCCTTTGCTGCCGGGACTCATAATAGCACTTATTGCGTTACGTCAGAAACCTCTCTATTTGCATCTTTAAAGAAACTGGCTTTGCAAACTCTTTTCCTCGCTGGCTTTGAAATAACTCCGAAAATGGTTGGTTCAGGGGCACTAGCACACGAAAAATCTTCGCTGTCAAAAATACTGGACGCTGAGGAAAGGAAGTCTTTTTGCAAATGTGCCTTGCCCTCCATCGCGAAATACTTTAAGCTATCTTCCCCTTAAGAGACAAACGCAGAAGGGAAAATTCTTAGGGAACTAATTACCATCGGAAACACGTAAAGAGCAATATGACCGAGTCAACATATGGCTTATTATTGACTTGTACCAGCTATTCAGAGCACATGAAATTTCAAAGAAAATTGCATGCATGCACCGCTCATAGTGGTATCAATGGTTTTAAATGCAGTAAGGATCCAGTCAGGGTATAACCAATGGAAGCAGTGCAAGAAATAGAAAAGCGACTCCACCGATTTCTTGTTATTTTCCTCGCTATAGCAACATCAGAGTTCATAAACATTACTTGTGGATGCAATGCCATTGAATATACAGGTATTGTTGATAGGCGTATACTGTCGAGTAATAATCTTGATTGCTTCTTGCGCAACAAGACCGCCTAAAAGCGCCGCCATGTTGGCTACTTCATGGTCTGCAAACCGCACACTACAAGAAAAAAGTAAAACTGAGCTCCTTTTTTCTTTCCTTGACTGCGCGTCTCAATACGTACAAGTTAATGATGGCTTTAAGAAAATTATCAGACGATGATATAGTGTCCGCATTTTCTCGAGGTATGCCTAAAGCGACCATCGTGTCAAGGACCTCCCCTCTAAGTATGTCAGCGTCTGTCTCCTTATTCCCTCCTTTTGAGCCTAGATGGCATTGCCTTAAACACCTATACATGTGGACGAAGCAACATATGACTTTACCTGGGTATCTACCATGCTTTGCGTTGAATTTATCTGCAGCACGTAATATAACGTAAAATATTATGTTTTCGCTCGATTCCAGTGCGGTGACTACAAAGAAAAATGGTTCGCATCCTGAGTGCTCTTAGTATCCACAAAGCCTACCTATTTTCTTGGTTTGAGGCTTTTGATATTCTTCTGAAAGACTTCTGTACCGAAGTAGCTTGACATAGGCTGCGTTTTTGCAAAAGCTTTCAATAGTGGTTTCTGGTATACTATCAGCTGGAGCATTCAAATCTTCAAGAAGGCGCTTCACTCTGCTCTTTATTGCTGCCATGTCTTTTAACGCCTTATCCCGGTAGCTTAAATATATCGGTGTTATGAGCGGGCTAGCATTAGTTTATCATAGATGCTCACTTACACGTTTTGTAGCTTGACGTAGTTTGCTGTATCTGACTTCATATCCGGAAGCTTTCCGGGTAAAGGGAGTTGGCCTTCGCCTTCGTTGGCAACGAAATCCCTGACAGCTCTAGCAATAACCCAGAAGCTATTTGACTGAATTTGGTTCAGATAAATGTGCACAAATAACTTAACCGGAGTGAAAATTACCTCTGCCGTGAGATTATCGCAAGCCGGGTCCTCAAATATTTCGCGTATATTCGATGTCACCTATAAGTTTTCAAATATAAGACTTTTAACACGAAGGGTTTGCCCTGCCGTGAAAACACTCACCGTGCTAGGCGAAGCAAGTCTCCATACGTTAGCAATTGCTTCTTCAAAGTTTTCTTCGTCTGCAGTTCGCATGCCGGATTTAATCAGCTCTTTGAATTCGTTGCGCTCGCTGTAGCTCTCTGGCATTTGGCCATCGTGCTACTTTCTGAAATTAATATCCCATATTACGTATCAGTACAAGAACTTCCTAGCGTTACCGTTGCTTTCCAGTCTTTAAGATACGTTAGAAGAACGACCACGAAAGGGACATGCGCATGGTCCGTTTGATCCAGTTCATCCAAATTAAATGTATCCACGTAATCCAGCAGTTCTTTAAACGCACAGCCAAGACGGAGGTCCACCAAATTCTCAGGATGAGTTTCGATTACTATTCCGTGTGTTAAATGGTTACGTTCGTTTAACGCGACCACACATGATGATGAACCAGGTACCTGGATGTTCTGGAGCTTGAAGTCGAAACATGCCGCATAAGCCTTTGGAGAACACAATGAACACAGGTTTGCTGGTACGATGACAAATGTCCGCTAATGCGAGCGACTCTTCCTCAGAAAGATTAGTTGCAATAATTAAAGAATAGGGATCGAAAAACTCGGATTCGTTGGCAATGATATCCGCGACAGGCTAAGATGGAAAAGGGCAGTTCAGAATAACCGCTGCATGAATGATAGGCACCAGGAAAAAAAAACGAGACCTTGTGAACGAACGAAGTAGATACATCTTCGTTCAATTCCTTTAGCAGTTCCGAAGTCGCCTGCGCCTTTGAGCTGCCGATACTTTTTGTCTCCAGAAAGAAGTTGTTGCGCACATCGTCCGCCTCGACAAACGCGTCATCGACAATGGTGATGCTCCCGACGCCTGTTTTCAATATTTAGAGGTTTTAGCGTCAGCCGGTCGTTCAAGTAGTCAATATAGTTTTTCAATAACCTGGTAGAACGAGATTCTTCAGGATTTCGCAGCCGGTAGAAGTGGCGCGTAAGAGACAGACTTTTGCACTTTCCAAAGCCGTTTGGCCAGTGGCCGCCCATAAACTGTGAGGCTGTGCAATGAATTATCGAGTACCGACGTCGTTTTCGGGTGTCCCATACCGTAATTGTCTATCATATTTCTGCGACTTGAGATCATTCACAGGTACAGATTCAGCGGCCATGGTTTTACGTAAAAAGAAGAAAGTATAGCGCAAACCGGAAATGAGTGTTGGGCAGGATATCGGAGTCTGCCGTTACATGAACAACTTCAACAGTTCGTGAAACTAGGACGAAGCAATTGTTTAAACGTTCTCGCCAATGGCATTCTTGTCCGGCTTCGTGAAAAGCGGCTTGTCTTTGCTGGGAAAGGATTCGGCATTCCCGTATTCGATTGGCTCCAAAGTCGAATGGTATGACGAGCAATCCATCTGGTCTCTTCATCAAGGCACCAAAAGGGTACTCTTCTCCCTCAGAACGGATATATTAACGGCATCAGAAGGGCTGACTTGTTATGGGCTAATGAAACAGGACGACGGCTCTCCTGTGTCAATCTTTACGTTTGACTGCTCCAAGAATCGAGACAAGATACAGCTTGCTAGAAACGCCTTTAAAAGGATGCGCACGATACGTCACCCGGACCTATTACGATATCTAGACGGCGTTGAGGTATGAAAGCAGACAATGCGCTAAATAAGCCGTATAAGAAGATTTATATCGCGTGGAGCCTAGAATGAACAAGCTATTATGTTTGTCACTGATCCCGTGGAGCCGTTATCGAATCACTTAAACCGGGATCCTGACGAAAACCTGATCTTGTGGGGCTTATACAAAGTAGCGGTAAGAAACATTTATCATAGTTCAATATGTGGATGATAATACTTAGCGATTACTTAGAATGCTGTGAAATTTATTAACAAAGATTGCGGCATGGTGCATGGGAATGTACGGATATCCTCTGTATTCGTCAATCGTGCTGGTGAATGGAAGCTTGGCGGTTTCGAATTGTTGTCGTCAATGAAAGAAGAAAGTCCAGTCATTTTGGTAATCAATAAATTCCTGTTTGTTTGTCTTGGTAAAGACGAGGGCTGACAGTGTCTGCTATTTAGACATTCGGCGGTTTGGTTCCGGATGCTCAACGATACGCGTCGCCAGAAGTCAGAAAGTCCGGATGGTCGATTATTAAAGAGTGAGTAGAAGTTGTGAACTTAATGGACAGTTAGTAAATATTCACTCGCATTTGACGCGGATAGCTTACCAACCGCCGCCGTAGACTCTTACCATCTCGGCTGTCTGGTGTACGAGACTTATAATCGCCGTTTTGATACCCCAGAGCAGCTGTTGTCTCAGAGAGGAAACAATAATATTCCTGTGGCCATGCGTGATATCTACCAAAGCCTCTTGAGAGCCTCTGCTGCTGCCAGAGCAGATGCTGAAGCGTTTCTGGATGAAGGCTTGCGACCCAAAGGCTTCTTCACACAAGATTTTGTCCAAGTCAACTTGTTTTTGGAAAATATCAGCATAAAGGAACAAAACGCAAAGGAAATGTTCTTCAGGTTTGGTCTCTTCCTCTATCGCTCCCTAGAGTACCCATTTATCGTTCTGGAAAAAGTAATTTAATTCTTTGTTCGATAGAAAGCTTGACGGTCTTATTGACAGCTTTCCAACTGAATTTGCAAAGCACAAACTTTTACCGGAATTAATCAAAGCCTTTGAATTTGGATCAGGTATGTGTGGAATTGGTCAGCCATTTGTTGCTTAAATCTAACAGAAAAACTTGTAGGTGGTGCCAAGGCGCTTGGGGCTATCCTGAAGATTGGACAACAGCTACCGGATGACGAATTCGAGTCCATTATTGCTGCGCCTATCATTCGCATGTTTGCTTCGCCTGACCGAGCTATCCGGATCAGTCTTTTGGAGAATATGCCAAAGTTTATTGACCATATTCCTAACAAGGCTGTAACAAATCAAATCTTTCCCAATGTGGTTTGTACCTGCAATGTAAACTTTCAAGGTAGAAACCTCTCAGTAAATGAACGTTTTCACTAATAGGCAACCGGTTTCACGGATACTGTGCCTATAATCCGTGAGCAAACAATCAAGTCTGTCCTGTATCTCATACCCAAGGTAAGCTTAGTAACACTAGTTGCTGGGGGATATTGCATCCTAAAACCGTTCAACGATTTCAGTTAAGCGATAAAGTCATCAACTACGATCTATTAAAGTACCTTGCAAAGCTTCAAATGGATGAAGAACCCGGTATCAGAACAAACACGACGATATGTCTGGGTAAAATTTCCAAGCATCTAAGTGACGCTGTAGGTATTGTTCAAATACCAGTTTCTTTTTCTTCTGGCCTTACACTAATGTTTTCGGCCCCGTTCAGACAAGGAAAAAGGTTCTTATCCCTGCGTTCACACGCGGTCTTCGAGATGGATTTCATCACGCGCGGATTGCTGCTTTAATGGCATTGACAGGTTCGCTGAAGGGGCGACTTATAAACTTGGCAATAAAAAACTCATTTTTGTTCTAAGCTACTGCCGAGTACTATGATGCGCAGGAATGCTCTAATCGTATTATTCCTTGTGTTTCTCAAGTACTTATTGACAAGGAAAAGTAAGTTTGCTACGTCTAGACTGTCGACTGCGTTAACTCTAATTAAACTGTTGTAGATCAGTACGTGTCCAGGCGTTTAAGACTATCAATGCGTTCATTGGAAGAGTTCAAGAATTTGCAGACAAGATGGTGAGTTCGAGTGGTGGTTCAAGTGCTAAGTAATCCCTAGCAGGGCCTGAACTTGCCGTGTCTTGACTTAGCCAGAAACTGCCCTCGAGCCAGTATCGACCGCAACGGCTGCCACAGCGGCAGGATCCGAGTCGACGAATGCTGTCTCCATGGCCAGTGTATTCGGAGGAGCGACTAAAGGCTTGGCTGGATGGGCCGTATCATCTATCAATGCAAGAGTAAGATTTTTTCGTTACGAAGTTCCTTTTGCGCCGGTTCTAATTATCTGACAGCTGGGTACGCCGAGCGGGGAAATTGTTCAAGCAAATACTGCACAAGACAGTCGTGCATCGCCAGTATCGATATCAGAGACTTCTGTTGAAAACCAAAACGGTACAGCAGTGGCAGCTGCTTCCGAACGTTTAAAGCTATCGCCAACAGTTGCATTCAGCGATACGGATGGTTGGGACAATGACGAGGGCAACAACGATCTTATTGCTTTTGATGAAAACGATGGCTGGGGTAAGCATACATAGATTATTGAGATGGGAAGGGGAGCCGCGGAGAGAGCGCTGACGATAAAACAATGACAGAGCCGTTTGATACCCCAACTAGAGCAGAACCGGAGCCTATCGAATCCATTATCCCGCCGACCCGAAAGCCCACGCTTAGTAATGCTGCACTCGCCACTGCTAGTGGTGCAGCAGGATCAATGAAGCTCGGTCAATCAAAGCCAAATACTTTAGGTAAAAAAGATAGGCGGGATTCCGGAACACATTTGTATGGGCTAAGCTCGAATATAATAGCGCTGACGATTGAACAAGATACCCAATCTATTACTACTGCTACTAAACCAGTGGTACCTCTATCAAAAGAAGAGAAGCGGGCAGAGATGGAGCGGAGAAGGGAAGAACGAAGACAAGTGAGTATATCTCCCAGCGTCAATTAGAGCAGCCGTATTAAATGAAGTTATACGTAGCGCTTGGCCGAGCTTCGAGAGAAGAAAAAAGGAGGTATTGGTGCGAAAAAGATATAAAAAAAGAATTCATGTATCCATAGCTTTAAAATATATACAACTTTTTTAATGTTCGTATTTACATTTTTTTTACAACAAGTTATCATATTTACAGGTTGTTGTTAAGCGAAATCGCTGTCTGATGCGATTTCAGCTTCAAGATCAGCGGACGCATCATGGTATTTACAATCTTCCTCGTCGCCTTCGTCCTCCTCGTCTTCTTCCCTGACCGGCTCATTCATCCATTTTTCACTCTCAAATTTGTCTAGCCAGGTCCTTCGCGCCGGTCCCGGCTGTTGCATAAACATCGGTACGAGTCCTCTGGCTCGCAGGGTATCAGGACTCAGTAGACTTGTGCGGTAGATGTCTACACGTGGAGAGGAGTTGGGCTGATTGCTGGTGGAACAACTTGTCGGTCCGAGCTCCGAACTACCATCATAGATAAACGAATCCATCCGTGCAAGCTCCTCCTCATTTTCGACTTCTTCTTCTTCTTCATCGCCATCGTCACCGCATGCTCTTCTTCCTTCTTCGTCACTGCTTAGCTCTGCTTCGACGTCAAGATATGGATTGTGTTCCATTTTTGGCCGATCCGTATTACGCTTTATGCGCTTCGCTGCAGGCGGCCCACGTAGCTCTCCAGGTCTTCTGATAGGTTGACTCATCATACCGTCTTCGAAAAAGAAACGTTTCCGCTTAGCCCTGTTCATTTTCGGTCTAAACGGTGAACTACCGCTTTCATCGCCTTCACAAGGAGTTCTCTGTAAAGTTCTTGGTTCATTCAATGGCTCAAGTGAAGCAACGTCTGGGTATGGCGGTGAAGAAGGTGGTAATGAGTTCGGTTGCTCTTTTTCTTGGTCCACTTTGTTTTCCCGTTCATCTCCGCAGTTGTCAGGCGGCACATCCGGTCTGTTGTCCTCTATGTCATTGGGATACATAGGCAGATCAGTGAAAGCTAAAGCGCTAAACATTAGTGCATGAAGAACTCTCTCTATACCAGTAATGTCGATAAGTACCATCTTCGAAAAATGCATCATCAAAACTGTCTCCTTCCTCCATACGAGGCTCATCCTCACAAGCGTTGTCCGATTCCTGAGGACTGGCTACAGCCGGATTTTCGTCCGGGAAAGGCGACAGAAGCCACTGAGCGTCATAGCGATCGCTATCAGTCGGTGAGGGCCATGCAGGTCTCTCTTCGTTTCGCGGCAGTGAAAGGTCAGAGCGCAGGTCTATTGTTTCTACATTCTGTATCGGTGATGGATCCCTCAGAAGCCTATCCAGCCTGGGGTCTCTCCTCTTTTCGGGGTCGTCGGGAAAATATTGGGAATCCGGTGCAGGCTCTGGTCCTCCCCAGATGTACAGATAGTCACACTGGTCAGAAGCGGAATTTTCAGGGCTATTAAGTGCCGCTTCCGTGGCGTCCCTTTCTTGATTTGTCATTGGCAAATGGTCCATGCGCGGTTCATCTCTTCCTCCGTTGCCGCCTGGTATATACTGAGTATATATTCCGCTGTCTTGTCCAGCGATTTTGTAGGTATCAGCGTTCTTACCAGAAGCAAGAGTTACTGGTTTACTGTCCGCTACTTCCTTTCCGCTTCCTTCTTCGTTTATTATTACTGCATCCCCCATGGGCGGCTCATTTGTAACTGGTGAATTGTGCATGCGCGCCTCCTCTCTTTCTTGGTTGTCTTCGGGTATATACTGTGTATATATTTCAATGTTTCTTCCAGCCATGTTGTAGACGTCGACGTTCTTGGGAGAAGCAAGCGTCACCGGGTTGCCATCTGCTGCTTCCGCTTCGTTACCTTCGTCTTCCGAAGAGTCAAAATTGTACACGAACGTTTGCTGACTCTCTGATATCGCATTATCCTTGTGCACTGACGCCTCTGCCATAAAGGATAACTCTGATTTATCATCATTATCTTTCTTCTGTACTGGTGCATCTGCCACAAGGTGTTGCTCGGACTTATCGGCACAGTCATCTTCTTGTACTGGCGCATGTGCCACGGCAGCGAACGTGGATTCCTCGGCGTTACCTTTCTGTACTGGTACATCTGCCATAAGCGCCAACTTGGATTCGTCAATGTCATCAAATTCATCAAAAGACGGTGTCTTTGGTAACCCTTTTTGTAATGGAGGAGGATACGGCAAGTCAAGCAGTTGATAGACAAATGATGGATAAGCTCGTTTGTAAAGGAACTTCTTCGCTGCCTCACTGAACGTTGGGCGAGAAGTCAGCCATTTGAGCATAGCAGAGCTAGTTTGGCATTCGTTGGGAGGACAGTCCGGCTGCCTCAAAGGTTGAGAATCATCATCGGAAAAACTAAATGGAGCATTTATATCCAGGGAAGACGGCATTTTCTTCTTATTAGAAGACGGTGTTGGCATATCTGCAAGGGCAGCGAAGTAGTCATTGTCCATATCGTCTGAAAATTCATCAGACTCTTTTGTTGCGTCAGCAGCTTGAGTTTCTGCGGGAACAACATTAGGTTCTTGAAGGACTGGTGGTGGTGTTGTAGGCCGGGGAGAAGATTGAGATGGGATCCACAGTCGTTGCGGACTGTCACCGTAGGCTTGTTCCACGACTTCGTCAGTCTGTAGAAGTATTGAATCCAATTCTGTCCCGAGACTCGACAGCTCCACTTCATTCTTTCGCTGCTTCTTATTGCTTTCTTCGCTGCCAGCATCGTCTTCCAGTCTCCGTTTCGAAGTTCCGGAAAACTCGCCTTCGTATATCGCCTTTTCTGATTGCAGCAATACGTTGTCCAGTTCAGTGATCGCCTCGATAGACCGTCGCCGCTTACTACTTTCAGCCTTCTCCAGTTCATCTGCTCTTCGCTTCGTACGTCGCGGAAGGATAAGTTCATCGTTTGCACTCGGCAAAGGTGCATTATGAGGAGCCACGACGTTGTTTGCTTGCTGCGAACTTGTACCGTTTGCTAGGATCCGTCTTTCCATTGCTCGTACCGCCTGAACAAAATGCATTGAACGAATAGAATGTCCCACTTTGTGAAATGGCGTAAGTCGATTGTTCAGAGGCAAGTATTTCTGCGCTCTCGTCATGATATCGGTTGTTGGCCAATATCGAGTGAAAAGTTGGTTGATGTTCTGAAAATGCTCTCCTTCGCGATTATTAATAGATTGCACAAATTCTCTCGCTGCCTCATCCGATAGCGTGCCGTCCGCTTTGATAGGAGCTTCTTGTGCTCTTCGTCTTCCGGATGTGGGTCTTTCATAAGTTCCTATCACCAACTTCTCTTTCCGCCAGACTGGTTTGTAGCCTTCAGGTAACACACTTGGGTCAGGCCGGAAAAATTGCAATCCCCGTCCACTAGCGATCGCCCGCTGAACGTTATTGTAAGAATTCTTGGCTTGTCGATATTTCCTCTCCTCTGCCTCAGTCATCAACATTACACAACGGCCTTGACGCTGTCTCCCCGTACGACCCATACGTTGTAACTAAGTCACTCTCAGGGTCAGTTTCTGAACGTGGATATACCCTCCAATGTGAAGCACTTACCATTCGAACTGGCGAACTCTGTGAATCATAGCATATAATCATGTCGACTTCACCGATATCTAACCCTTCCTCACCAATGGACGTCGATACAAGCACATTGAGTTCGCCTTTTCTAAACCTTGAAATGATCTACTCTGTATATCAGGAACTGCTCTTGTTTCCAAAACAGCCGCTTTAATTGTTACCTCTTGCTGTTCACGTTGATTTAAGCCCTTGGTTCCATTTTTACCACCCGCCTGACCGACAAAAGAAGAAACGCGCACCAAAGGCTGGTGTTCAGACAAGACTTTCACAATCTCATCCACCGAGTTTCGATAAGAAGAAAACACCATTATTTTTGTGTCCGTGTTTGGAGGAGCGTCGCTTAGATGTTGCAGCACAAGATTCAACAAGCTATCCATCTTTGGATGACCCACGAATCCCGGTCGACTTTGCTCTGCACGTACGTTGTCGAGAAGCCGCTTTAATTCATGATCATTAAGCAGTCTGTATTTCTCTTTGGGTACGCTTTTGCCGCTATCAAGTACATTCTTGATCTCATTTAAGAAATTGTCAATCGTTTCCAGAAAGGGACCGATACCGTGCTGACACAACATGTCGTATGCTCGACTCAAGGCGTTCGCAATAGAGAAGTCGACAAACACCATGCCCTTCACTGCATTGTTAAAATTCCTGGCATTCGCATTGAACGCTCGCTGAGCCAACAATAATTGATATGGCGTGTTCCGCTCGACATCTGTCGACCGAATGGCTTGAAAGCGGCTCAAACGTTCCAATACTGGTTTGAATATCTTTTCCCGAAACTCGCTCGCGATTCGAGGAACCGGCCCTGTTCCACCCGCCGTGTAATCCAGCTTGACGACCCGCGTCTGGATATTTTTACCATGCATATGCTGCTGGATGTCCATACTATCTTCTGTGCGGATCTGCACGTTGGCGATCCTCAGGTTATCGATCACCGTCTGAACACCCTGTATATTTGTGCCAGGCGTAGCCGTGAGGGCCAAAACGCGAAACTCGCCATGACACTTGGATACAAGCTTGACCACCTCAGTGTACGCATAGTTACCAGTTGCCTTGTGTGCCTCATCCACCACAAGACACACTATCTTTTCTGCTGGACATATCTTGGACTGCAAGTCATTCTGCATGATCTGAGGCGTGACGAAAAAGACGCGTTTACTCATCCAGAAAGCCCTGCGCTGGTTTGGTGGAAGATTTCCCGTCAACTCGATGGTGTCTGTTTGTGGCAAGCCGCAGATGCTGTAGCACGCTTCGATCTGCTGCGTCACGAGCGGACGCGTGGGTGCCATGAAAACGATTTTGGACGTAGGAAACCAGCGCCAGTAATTAAACATGACAACAGCCGCAATAAACGTTTTTCCCAGACCAGTAGGAAGCGCGACGAGCGTGTTGCTGAAAAGAGCCTTTTTCACGATATTCCACTGATAGGAGCGCACAGGGTAGTTGACAGGGTATATCCACGTGGGTAATGTTGTCCGATCGAATGGGTGGAAACACGGTGTGTCCGGTGGCGGCGGTGCAGGCGCTGGCGGTTCCTGCTCGTCATCAACAGGTGCACGTTCGTCGAGTGGAAAAGACGCTGTAATTGGCCGCTGTACAGCAAGAGGTGTGCGTTCGACAGGACGCGCGGGTGGTCGTTGTTGGGGCTGTTGTTGTGGTTGCGAAATACGTTGCTCTGCTGCCTCTGCAGCCAAGATCAAATCCTCATTGTCCCAGTCATCAAATTCATCGCTGCTTTCCGCAGCAGCAGCATTAGTAGTAGTTGTAGTAATAGCCGAAGGAGCGACACTCGATCTTTCATTTTCAGCTTTCTCAACTGCAGCCAAGAGCAAGTCGTCCGAAATGTCAAAATCATCCTCCTGGTCATCCATTGTGTCAAAAAGCGAGGAGGTAAAGGACTGGAGAAATTAATAGAGGAGAAAATGGATCAGCGTCATGCATACAAAATTTCCAATGCGGCTGGCTTTACGTGTTCAAAATTTCCAGCCATCTCCTGGCACGTGTCCCTTATTACTCCTTACTACAAGTATACCTTGCATAGCCTGAGTTTGTTTCCCATGGCAAGTTGTGGTTTTCAGAATCATGTATGATGTTACCCGTTTAAAAGGACGCGGAAAAATAACTAGTTCTGCTCTACCCCTGCAGCTTTGAACACTTCGATCAGGGTAGCTCTGGCATCCTCTCATGTATGCTCATAACCGGTCTCCTTTTATTAAGTGTTATGATGTGTGTAAACGTTGCTGTCTCGAAGTTCTACAGTTTCTAGAGTTTTACCCTGATTGCACCGAAGTAGTATAGCAAACAACAAACGCGCGTCTTTATTATCACCTTAGCACCAGGTTTGTCTTGTATCATAAAAAGTAGTGCGCAATTCATTTTAGATTGCGTTGACATGAGAATCGTCTCTTATCGCAAGATAAAGCGCGGTGTTGGATCCTTCCTTCGAGAAGGACAGTGCATTCATAAAGACACGAACCCCATCTACTCCTACGTTTTAGCCTTCCTTTTATTCCTAAACAGCGTTTAACGCTATATGTACATTAATATAGGCATGCCGTATCTAGACAAATGATAAAAATACAGTGAATGGCAAGACAAAGACGAGCAAAAAAGCGTATTTGGTAGGTACGACTGTTGACTGGAACCAACTTTTTCTGTGGTTAACACCTTTGGTGAATAGCTCAAAGTATCAACAAAGTGTTCGATATCGTTGGCCTTGACTGACCATATGGGGCCCCTCTGTGCTCTCTGCACTTACCAGGTTTTTCCGTCCGTTTTGCGCTGTTGAAAGAATCTTTTGGCGCTGCCGAAAGCGAATATTCTGCACAAAACTTTTATTTTTCATTTGGCTGTCTGGGTACCGGATGTCCGCACCAAGCATTCAGCATCTCTGCATAAAGTACTATTTTTTTCTCTTGGCAAGGGTTTGCTGCGAGGCGCATGAAGTATGTCACGTGAACAGTATTCAATATCTCTCTCACTATGATCCATACAGTGTACCTCAGTTTTTTTCGCACTTGTATCTTTGGCACTACAGTAAACTGTTCGTTTGGTATGCTATTCACACCATCAAAAAAGTCAAGTCCGCAGCGTTGTACTCATGGGATCGTAACTCATGTGCCGAAGCGCGGGGAAGGTACGGGCGCTTCCCGCAAAGATCGACATTGTATACAACATTCTTATTCTCTTCGAATGCTTTTACAAGACACCAAGCGAACACAACCTTATCACTTGTATTCCCTTTTATAAGGGGCAATCAATCTTACTATGATATGCTGTTCCGATAAAGCACTCAGGCATCGGCAAGGCGGTTTGCTAATGACGACACAGTCCTGGCTGAAACGCAGCATGACATATTGTTTTACCTTTTAATTATAGAAGGCTGCTTTCTTCATTTTCAATTCTTTTTCACTACATCATGTTGGCAATATCAGCCTTTTCGTCGGCGCGGTGGGTAAACAGGTCGCGACTTTGCATGCATTGAAGGCACAAAGCCTAACAATGGCTAACTGAGAAGTCGCTTGCCGTCGCGCGCAGACCCCATTCCCCTTCTTTGATCTGCAACAGTTGCTTTTTCTTTCTCGCTCCTCTTGCTTTTTGCTCAAGAAAAGTAAGTCGCCGTAACAAAGACGGTTTGACGAATACATAGGTTCGCTCTGGTAAGACGTTGATCCATTTTTGGGTTTGATCCATTACCCATGCAGAGGGAAACGTTTGTGCCACTGGGAATGCTTGCTTGCATCAATTGAGCCAAGTTTTGCTCTAGAGTATGAAAAACGAAACTACTACGCAAACTTTGAATCCTGACAGCGTTAATTCCTTTCTTCTGCAGCGCAAACTCGGTTCCTTAGTTGATGCAAACTAGCATTCCTAGCTAGTGTAAACGTTCCTTCAAAATACAGTAAGTCGGAGAGAAACTGCTGGCGGGTTTCATGGCATCTCGCACGTCAAAGAAAAGCGAGAGAGTACGTTCTAATGCAAACAAGCCAGATCTCGAGGCGCATTCTCGACATTTGAAGCGTCAGTTAGAATCCCTGGAGCGCGACAATCATGCATCTTTGAATGATGTTGAAGGTCTTATCAGCATTGCTTTGGCGCAACAAGAAGAAGAAGGTATTTATGAAGTTCCTGTTTTCATTGCATTCCCCACACCCGCTCAATGTGACATTTGGTCTAGGACTTGCGACTCGGACCAAGCGAGCGAAAGGAAGCAGGGCTAACGTCTACTCTGCTAAAACCAATCTCAATGTGCTTATTGAAGATGCGGTACGGCTGTTGGGATTGGAGAGAATGGTATAGCCTCTTCGTTTTTAATGATGTCGTTATTTAGCGCTTGGATCTCTTGCCACCCGGCACACCGAACTATCTTAGTTGCGCAGCTGAGCCTTCACGATACCCACCAAGACATTTCTGTTCTGTCTGCGGATTCTCAAGCAGTTACAAGTGCCTTCGGTGTGGCATGAAATATTGCTCTGTTAAATGCCTTGGGACACACCAGGAAACCAGGTTTGTCGCTGTAGTTCCTTGGTTAATGATCAAAGCGACTTACAGAGGAATTCCGTAATTTGTAGATGCCTCAAATGGACAGCCTGATGACCGTCATTGGAGTGGAGGAAGAAAAATGCTTGTTTTATTGCTGCAAAATGTATGTTTCCTTAATCGATATGCGTTGTGTATGTATTTACAAGAAAGTTAGTTGTGAAAGTAATGTCACGCTCTTGGCTTTCTACCACGGCCGCGCCGACTAGAAGTGTTATTTTCATCATGTCTTGATAAAACCCGGTTATCAGCAGTAGTAGTCGGTTGACTTTTGCTTGCTGTTTCCGAACCGGCAACTGAATCATGGGCATGCAAGATGTGATAGACGAGGCCTTCCCGCGTAGCATAACGCTTTGGATGACGGCAATGTGAAAAGACGCACCGGTAAGGTTCCTCGCCGTAATGTGCGTCTGTCAAGTGTTTGATCACGTTCGTCTTTCGATTGAAGGTCTTGTGGCATGAAGGGCAGCGTAGTGGATGGTACACCGAATTCAGCAGTGATTCGGAGGATGGAGACAAGATGATCTTCTTTGAGCCTCTTGGTGCGCGAGAAGACTTGGGTTTTGAAAATGACGAGACCCGCCAAGATGTATTATGAGGTAATTTTGGTGAAGGAGATTTGGATTCCGGGGTAGACGGTGTCTCGATGGATGCTGCCGCATTGCTGGGCCGGCCAGGCGAATTAGGTGCTTGATGTGGCGGCGTTATATTTGGTGACACAGCAGTTGCTGAAGAAGTTGATGGTATTGTTTTTGGAGGCGACAGCTCCTTTTCCTTGAGTACTGGCTTGGGCAGTTGTCGAACCAAATGTGAACGGCCCAGATGGAAACGAAGTGCTCCTCTAGATGCAAATTGCATATCGCAGTGAGGATGCAAACACGCATATTTTCGTGTTGAAGGATGCATTTCCCGGAAATGGTTTTTTGCTTCGTCAAGGGTTGTTGATTCGGTATCACATGCTGTACAAAGTAACGGCGGATATACAGCATCAATGTATTCCAGTAATGTTTCCTGATCGTATTCGATCATAAAGGAGTTGCGGTATCCTTCATTCACTCGCTGCCGCTTTATTGGTGGTAATAACCCTTCCTTTACTGGACTGTTTCGATTCCTCTTCAAAGGACTGTTATAGGTTTGGTCTGCATACACTGGTTCTCCAACGGAGTTCTGCTTGTCGGCTTTGTTGTTCTCTAGGTCGAGACTCGATACCTGTGCAATGCTGTCTTCCATGAGCTGTTCCGTCCACTTTGCAGCTCAATACCAACATTCACTTCGGGGTGATTTCTGGAAAGTAACAAAGAAAAAAAAAAGAAAAAAATCCAGACGCGGGTGACTTTGTTCGTTCGAAAGAAAAAAAGAATCTCGCGTCCAGGGCAGGAGACAAAATCCTAAGCTTTTAATGTTGACATTGCTCATGAGTTCATGGGTTTTCTTTGTCCATGCCCATAAACTGTCTTTTGATACGCTGAGATTCCAACTCGGTCACAACAGAATGACAAACATTAATGAATTCGGTTAAAGTTATCGCTTAGAAAATTTATCGAAGGACAGCCGGAGGGATCCGCTGGGTGCGTCTGATACTGTTTTGCGCTAGGCGATCCCATAAACTGTCCTATCCTGTTCATGGTAGTACCGCTTTATCTTTGGAAAGAATTAACTAAACGCTATTCGCGTCCAAGAGCAGGAGAAAGCTCGATTCTGCTCTAAAACATCATACACGTTCTCTCTGATTGTCATAAGAAAATTAGTACTATGGCCAGCTTCATCAACATCCGCTTGAAGCCCTAGTGAACGTCTTTAGCACGCCGATAAATGCATTAGTGTACTGTATATTGATTTGTCGCGAGGACCCACCCGTCTCACTTTCAGATGCTATGACTAAATGTGGATGCTCGTAGTCATTAAAAGACGTCATATGGTATATCACCCCGAAAGTCCCCATTCCTTTTCAATCGAATCGCTTGCCCGAGCACTGTTTGTGGCAAGGTAAGGTCTTCTTCCTGCTTTAATACATGAGGAAGCTGCTCAACTAAAATGATCTCTCTCGCACTGTTTTACTTGCATTGTTATTCAAAGTTGTCCCTGTAGGTCATGCTTACAGGTAAGTCTTCTCTTTGCTTTCACCTTACTTGAAATAGATGCTGAATATTGCAGGCAAATTCTATGTCTTTGAAAACACAGATTTGGCTCATACAAAAACGCAAAATTCTGTATCGGCCGGTTTGATCCGCACCAAAATTTTGTCTGCTGCACTCCATCTGGACCAAAGATAATGGCGAAAGCAAAGCGAGGAACATTAGCAAAATCAAAAAAGAAACCATATGATCGTTCCAGCAAGGACAGCAACACACAAAAGGAATCTTCAACGAAGTCGACATTCAGAAAGTCAAAAACCCTGAACGTGAAAAATGAGCAATTGACAGATCGGCTGGATGCGCTCATGGGTGATCTGTCACCTCTCCTTGTCACCAAGAAATCCAAAAAGGCCGAGGCTAAAAATAAAATGGATACAGAAGAGGTACACTAATGGAGAACCGAACATTCGGTAAACAAAACGCATATTAACATTTGTTAAAGGAAACGAGGCTACAAGAGATGGAAACAGCGCAGCAGCAATACGAAAAGACAAAGAGCGATATGGAAGACGCTTTAAATCTATTGACAAAACTGTAATTGACGATGAAATCGCACGCTTTCATTGTACATTGTACATTACGGATTACGGTATTATATCATGCTCCCTTGAATTGCCTTCCCTGGATCATTTTTCCTCGCCCCAATAATACTGTAGTGATCTGCGCTTTTAAATTGCATGCAAGGATTTCTCCTTTGATTTTGCATTTTTCTCCAATAAAAGTTTGCGTATTCACGCGCCAAACGTCTCATTCCTGATACAAGAAACACACTTAAAGTTGAAACATCGAAGCGAAGCATCCTCTTGGACTCATGACTAGGAAGTTCTCCGATACTGAAAAATATACTTTCCAAGAACAAGAAGTGCTGTGAGCTAAATAATAGTAAACGACAAGCGCGGATCACGGATGGATCGGATCGAACTAAACTATCCGTCCCAAAACCGGATCGGATTCCGATCGGATCACGGATATAGTTCGAACCTCTACATGCAAGCATCCTTCTCCAATACCTGCATGCCTGATGGGACAAGCTGTGTTTAGCACTTGCTCAAGGCTCGTGCCCGAACAACTTGCGTCAACCATATGCGGGCGTTTTACACATCTGCTTGCAGATGTACCGGCGGCTCCAAAAGGGCACGAAGGAACTGAAAGTACCTAGCAAAGAACCTCGAACAGAAGTTGAAGTTTTCCTCGTCAGCTATGTTGATGTATCAGGCCACACGTACCTTCTGATAGCACTGTGGAGATAGACAAACGTCTCTGGATCAAGAACGAGCAAGTCATCAGCTGTTTTCGGTTCCCTCGCTCCAGCAAGAGAGTAGACCGTTTTTTGCTGGAGTGCGACTACTACGCTCTCCGCCATTTCCTTTCACAACAAATTCACGAACGTTCTCAACATTTTGTTTAACAACAAGTTATCCAAAGCGTTGGAGTTCAGGTTGGATTCGACATTCACAATCTTCCTTCGAGCCAAGTCTTCAAAGGCAACGTGTGCTCTGAAGCTACAGCTTGGTTGTCTCCATTTCAATTCGTCTTGTCCTTCTTGCTTTCTCTCTTTGGCTATTAGCCAACTGCCAAGAGAACAGTTTTTCTTGTCTGTTTTAGTTCCCCTTTTCGTCCATTCCTACATAGTTTTATGCGTTACTGTCTTCACGATGTTATAACGCAATCAAGGTTTGCGTAATCGTGTTTAGCATGATCTATGTTCTTTTTCCGCGCAACTTTTTCTCGTGGACTCAATATTACTCCGAGCATGTGATTGGAAGAAAATGCAATTAACTCACAGGACGAAATCCGGTATGCAAGATGCCAGTTTTCATTTATTGCTTAATGGGCGTTAATGTCATTAACACTAATTTACTATGACAAGGAAGTGTGCGTGCGGTGGATCTATTTCTTTTCCGAGGATGGGTCATCGTCCTTGTTGGCAGTGTCCGATACCCCAAACCGTTGGGACAATGTTTTTAGCAACTCCTGCTGGTCCTTCGCCATCGCATTGATCGTATCCTGTAACGACTGATGTTCCAGATATTCGGATTGCAAATGATTCAATAAGGTTTTGGAGGTTTCTAGGACTTGCTTGAGTTCGTCCAATGTCAGGCGGGCTTTGACAGCTTTGGGTATATAGTCTGGATGAAAGGCGTTGTTGGATGGAGTCGTGACGGGAGACGAGGCTGGAGTAACGATGGGTTGATTGTTATGTCGTTGTCTTGATGACGATGGTCCCTGAGGCTGTTCGTCGAAAGTTTGCGGTATTGATGAAAGAACAGAGGCAGAGCGGTGAGTGCCAGGAGTGATGAACTTCTTAATGCAAGGATTTGATGTCAGATGGCGAGCGAGCAACATGATTATATGTGTGTACCGCGAAAAATGCTAAAGGAAATTGTAAAAGAAAAAGGTCCAGGAACTCCTCTTTTAAATGAACAGTCGAGGCGGGTCCCAAATTCGGAACGAGGCGGATAAAAAAAAAGCAGCATTGATGTCATTGGTTTCCTTTCAAGACGGACTCAGCAGCAAATCAGCAAGAGATTGCCATGGGGAATTGATTTAGGCGGGGAAAGGGAAAGCGCTTGCATCATAACACCGAACTGTCCAAAGAGACATACCCCTATTCAACACCATAGCACCCGTGCGAAGCGCATAAACCCAGTATTAAACAAAAGTCTCGTGTTCATCGATAGTATAACAACAGTCTCCATCATATTAATAGTCAAATAAGACGGCTTTTCCTTCGATCTTAACAGTGACATACCTAGAGTAGTACTTACTGTCGTAGCCTGAGCAATATCAACATAGCACAACAGTCATCCGCCTCAACGATGTCGCTTCGCGCGAATCAATGTTGCCTCCTTGACCGCTGTAGTGCACTGCTCCATGATCGGGCACCTGAACACTTAGGGCGCAAGCAAGCGACGGCTGTCGCCTTCTAACCTGCATAAACGTGAAAGAATCTTGAAATATTACTGATTGACACTAACGATCATTGGTCTTATCACCTAAATGCTGCAGATCGTAGACCAACTTCTGCAACAGGTGAATACCAATACAAACTTTCTGATGAATGCAAACCTATTTGCTGGAAAAGCGAATTCAGAAGATCTCTATCGATTAGGGATTTATCATGACATATCAAGGAAGACTCTTGCTTCTGGCAAGATCAGATGGAGAATGGTATGATATACTGACATCAAGTGGCAAGAACGATATTGCGTCATTGGATCACAGGGATCTTTCCAGATGAACCTGGTTCTGTATTTGTCTCGCAGTTACTGCTTCTGGAATAAACATTGGCGCGGCTCTTGAAAACAGCGAGAAGTTCATGTCTGATAAGAGTAGATATTCTAGCTTCAAAAATTTCCACGATATGGTTCGAGTACGCGGTCGCCAATAAGACGCATGCTTCTGTCAACACGTCAGACGTCCTCGGCAGGGTTGAGTTTGGAGTTTCGAGAATTCCTGTGCGCCGAGCTTGAAAGTCTCGAAATGACGAAACTAGATCTGTGGCATCTTGTCATTTGTGGTCGTGACCTCGTGGCCAAGCAAGAGCTGCGTGATGGAGTAAAAGAAATTTTGCATGGAACAACGGCCGAGGAAGAATATGTCGACGTGACGCTGGTAACAGAAGCACAGCTGGTGAGCGGCAGGCGAGTGGAGCAGCGGACCGCATATTTGACGGTTGAGGACCTCGATGAGATATGAGCTTCATGAATTTGGAAGATAATATGGATAACGAAAGCAGCGGATATGAACACTCGGCAGAGACGGGGCTTGATGATTGTCATGACGGCAACGGCCAAGGCATGTCTGAAACTATGTAGAGTAGGCAGCGATCCGAGATAACAGTAAAGGCAAGCGACGGCTACGGACTCGCCCTGGATCCAAACCGATACAATTCTTGCTACATTGATGCTGTCGTTGAAATGCTTTGGCATTCTATACTTCTCCACATCGAGATTGAACGTATCGCCATGCAAAGCCATAATCCAGTTGACAAGATACTGCCCGAAACGTTCGCCATGACGAAGCAAGCTGGTGGCCGTATCCCTGCCTCAGAAAGGATGCGCCAGTTTGTCTGGAATGGCGTGATCAACCGGCACGAAGGCAGGCAACGGCCTTTCCAAAAAGGCCTCATGCACGACGTAGTAGACTTCTTCGAGGAGTTGATGGAACAGGCATCCATTCACCTGTAAGGCTGTTTTAAATACGACAAAAAACGATACAACATGTGCGAGGAACACGAAAGCCATTGTTGCTTTATATTGCCCAAACCGGCAGAATGTGGCATTCTGAATGGCGTCGTGATGTCTCTGCCGGCGACCGTTATTGACGAGTACCAGCTGACAAGCAAAGCGGACGACTTCGTCAAGACGATCATGGAATACTGCATCGGACATCAGTCAGCAAGACAACGATGCATTAAATGTCAAGGCCAGGCAGTGCAATGCAATCTTCCGTTGAAGGATCCGCAATTTCTGTTCTTCGCTGACAGACTGGGTGGATATGAGACGCGAAACGATAACATCGTTTTCCCCTTTTGTCTACGTCTCTATTCAGAGCAGTACCAACTACACACGAAGATTCACTCTACCGTAAGAGGCGGCATCCATTTTCTAGCGACGGCAGTTATCCACAACAACGGCGGGACATTCCTAGCGGAATTGAACAATCTCCATAAACCAGGCAAAGTCTTGACAAAGAAGGAAGAAGAATTCGAGAACTATTTTGCGCGCATCAAGCACCCGCTGATAGCATGTTATATAAAGCTTTAGACATTTAGACATTTCCAAAATTATATACACGAATAAAAGTTACATAGGATGGTGTGATGTAAGTCTCATGGAGTCTTTTGTCGAGTTATATGAACAGAATGCTGTAATGAGTGATTGCTGTAAATGCTTTTCTGCCTCTTGAACATGGTCTGAACGCCCAAAAAATGGTGCATAAAAGTAGCACCAAGAGGTTGCGCCATAACGCACTTTGATTGGACATTTAATTACAGAGTAACAGAACAAACAGTGAACTTGCACTAAAACAATAAGATCCTACCCGCATACTTTTTGCTCATGGCAGTGCAAATATTTAATAGATCACGTACGAAAGACGGTCAGCAAAGAGGAACATGATGGGATCCAATGATGCATATCTGGAAAGAATCAGGTTTACTGGGTCGAAGGTCCTGGCTCCCACTGTGCGTTGAGCTCTTTATCATCATCACTACCAGTAGGTTGAGCTGTGTCTCCCCATATCTTTTCAATCTTTGCCGGCAAAAAATGGCGAAGATAATCATGGATGTGTTTGCAATCGCAACTAGGGGATACAGAAAGAGTTATTGAGTAAATCAGACAGAGAGACCTGCAAATATTTACCCGTCATGTTTCAAAAGCTGATCACGCAAGAAAAAGAATTCTCGCCTCAATTGATCTTCAAATTTCCTAAGACGGTCATTCAGCTTTCCGGCTTTGTCGTTTTGTTGGACAAGATCCTCGACGTGTTCCCTTTTGCGTTGTCGGCACCGGGATGCTGTAAGGGGAAGGTACTAGTTAGACGCGACACATACAATTTTAAAAGAAAAAGCTACCAGCTACACGGTTCTTCTCTAGTGCTCGCAAACGTGGATGTTTATTCTCATCGGAAACACGCTGCTTGCGACTGCTGCTGCTTCTTTGAGTTTCTGTCTGGATAGAGGCAAATTCCTCAGCTTCTTGCCAGAGCTGTTTCCCGTCGTCGCTGGCGCCGGGCGTGGTCAACGTGCTGGACCCGCTAGGTGTACCTAATGTGCTGGATCCACTAGGTGTATCTAACGTGCTGCATCCAGTAGGCGTAGTAGAATCCTGTGTTTGTGTATTTTCTATCGACCATGCAGGACCATACGTAGCGTAAGGTATATTAGCCGCGAAAGAAGAAACTGTAGTGGGAGGCCCTTCTATGACGGCATTCGGTAATACAGAAGAACTACTAGCGCAAATGGCTGCAGCTTCATTGTCAAATAGGAAGCCTGCTATCTGATCACTACCAGGATCCACGCTGACTTTTGCAGGGTCCACATAGGGCAAGGAGGATGAACTATCTTGGCTAGGATCTCCAGACATTTTGCCACTTCGAGTCAAGGGCAAAAACTGGGAACGAAGAGAAGAGAAAAGAACGGCACCTTACATCTCGATGCAGACCAAACTTCCACGCATGGCTACTAGTTATTTATCATCTTATAATCCGTCATTAATGTAACGAAGATATAAAGTGTATTTTTTGCAGATGCCATACAGGGTAATATTTCCCGAATTTCTCTAGTTGTCTTCTTCTGGCTTCATGGCGGGGAACAAAAGTACCTCCTACAGAGAACAGTTAGGAATGCTAAGAATGGCTCATGCATATTATTCAATAATACCTTGATGTTGTTTGAATCCGTCAAAAACATCGTAAGCCGATCTATGCCCATACCCCAACCACCAGTAGGTGGCAGACCATATTCAAGGGCCTGGCAGAAGTTCTCGTCTATAACTTGCGCTTCGTCATCACCAGCTGCCTTATCCTTGGCTTGCTGTGCAAACCGCTCGCGCTGGTCAAATGGATCGTTCAACTCAGTGTAAGCATTGCAGACTTCCTTGGTGGCCACAAACAGCTCAAATCGTTCGCAAAGGCCAGGCTTGTCGCGATGTTGCTTGGCCAGTGGTGACATCATCATAGGGTGGCCCATAATGAACGTAGGGTTAATACAAGACTCTTCGATAAATTCACCGACAAGCTACAGCAGCGTAATGTCATGAGTAAAGCGACGTATCCAAACAGCAGCAGCATCGTCATCATCAACACATTACCTTGTCCAGCAGACGAGCATTTGTACGAGGTTCAGAGCAATCTACGTTGTGCTTAATGCAAAGATCAGACAGGAATTTGTTGGTCTCTGCTGTATGCAGTTGGTCGCTAGGTGGGAACTTGACGTTGAGCTTCTCTTCTAATGTCTCAATCATATCCACGCGTCGGAATGGAGGAGTAAAGTCAATGTCCAATGTAGGACCATCGGGGCCTTCAGGGTGGTATTGAATCTTGTAGGTTCCGAACAGGTGCTTGACCATGCCGGACAGGAGCTTCTCAGTGATATCCATCAGATCATGCATATCAGCGTATGCCATATAGAATTCACAGGTCGTGAACTCAGGGTTGTGTGTCAGATCAATGCCTTCGTTACGGAATTGACGGCCGATCTCGTACACACGATCCAATCCACCAACAGTAAGCATCTTCAAGTAAAGCTCGGGTGCAATACGCATGTACATGTCGAGATTCAGGTCATTGTGGTGGGTGATGAAAGGCTTTGCCGTTGCACCACCGGCAATCATGTTCATCATGGGTGTTTCTACTTCCAAGAAACCAAGGTTGTCAAGGAACGACCGCAAGTAAGAAATGATCTTCGAGCGAGTGATGAACTTGTCACGAACGTGATTGTTCATGATCAAATCCAGGTAACGCTTACGATACCGCAGTTCCTGATCCTTAAAGCCGTAGTGGGCCTTGGGCAACATGCGGAGGCAAGGCGACAGAAGCGTCACTTCCTTGGGGAAGATGGAAAGTTCACCGCGCTTCGTCTTCCCGGGCATACCACGGACACCAACAATGTCACCACGTCGCAACAGATCATGGATAGCCGCATAATCACCTTCGGCATCCTGTGCAGCGGCCATAATCTGGATCTTGACACCGTCGCCGTGCAAATCGTAGAATCGCAACTTGGCACCCGATGCACGCTTGTTGTGAATACGACCAGCAACAGTGACAATCTCATTTTCAAGACGTTCGCCTGTCTCGATGTGGCTGTACTTGGCGATAAATTCGGGAATCGTCAGCTGGACGTGGAACTTGTGAGGGTAAGGGTTGGGGTTCTTGTCCTCACGCCGTGCGAGAATTGTCTTGCTGCGAAGTTCAAAGTATTGCTGTAAAAGACACAGTAGTTAGCCGCCATTCGCAAACTTGAGTATTACAATGGCATTACTAACGTTAGGGTTCAATTCTTCTTCACCCTCTTCGGAACTCTTAGGCTTTGCCGCAGAACCGGCATTGGCAGCAGCGCTGGCAGCCTTGGCGGCCTTGGCAGCTTCCTTCTCACGCTGCTTCTGGCGTCTCTTCAGTTCGCTGAACAACAGCTTGTCATTAGCCATGCGTGACAACATGACGGAAATCTCGCAAGGTACTCACGACTTGGAAATCATTTCGCCCGTAACTGGATCCTTCTGAAGGTTCTTCTCATTAACGGCGGCGGCACTTTCGGTCCCTGGCATTGCGATAGGCAACAAGACTTTTTGGCACTTCTTTTTCTGACAGGCGATCAAAAAATTTTTACTGCGGTCTCGATTTGCTCTGATTCAAAAATCGAGCTCGGGAAATCCTATTTGTTTTGACGCACCAAAAGAAGCGTGCGGCCCTGCCAGGAGCCGTGATAGGCACCAAAAAGACAGGTCCACCGCTTTCGAACAATTCTGGTTCTAGTAGCACTTTGCTAGAGACTTCCTCATTGATCATCCTCAACCTGTCGACGCCACCGACGATACATCCGCAGTACAAATCCAATTCATCCTGAGAAACGGTAAGCTCCTATTCCATATGCAGACGAAACAGAAGTTGTTCGTCTGCCTTTCGAAGGCTCGAACGGAGAATAGTAGCACGGATTGGTTCAAATTGGCTAAGGCGTAGGATTCATATGTCGATGGGTATAGCGTATTCTACAAAACACCAAGCATTTATAGAACTATTTCAGCAAATGCAAACACCTAAAGAGTTCCAGCAACACAAATGCCAACAAGTTAGACAAGAGATGTTATTGCCCTGCCATAAGAGGCCGTAACCGGCTGCTCAGGAGCCTGGCGGTCTGAAGATTCTCAGAAGGGAAGGCATTCTTCGATTGACTATATTGAATCTCATCATTGTATTGCATTTTTGCATCAAACTCTACGAGCAAAACGCTGTGTCGGCCAAAATAGATATCTAAGCAGAGAGATTTCATTCGGTGTTCTGTATACTCTTTTGTTTTCTCTCTTCTCAATATTACGAGCATACTTAACTCGACACTCGTTGAAACGTTATGTTACCGTGCTGTTCATACCATCGATAAGAGCGCATCTGTGAAGTTTATCATCCAAATTACCAAATTGTTCCTTTTCTCTCTATCACCAGCATCCTGTATTTATCGAAAGGCTTTTCATACAATCCAGCTTTAATTAGAGTTATTATAGCAACTTTTTGATTTAGTTTGGACAAACTAAACACTAGTTTTACGGTAGGCGAAGCGATTTTGATACCTCATCTAGTAAGTCCCACATCGACTCTTCCGCCATATATTCAACATATCGCTGGCTCATGGGCTTCCATTCTTCGTCGACTTGTGGTGGGTACTGGAAATCGGGACCAAAATTGCATGTTACCATTCCACCCTTAAATACGCTCACGGCTGGGTAATAACCGAGCGTCCCATCGTCCACGATTGGAGGATCTTCACTCCACTGCTTCTGTCGGGCTCCGTCAAAATCGTCCTCTTCAGTTGCTATTCTGTTCCTATCGGCTGCTTTCTTGTGCTTTTTTCGCTTCTTTGATTTTCGTTCCATCACAGTTTCGGGTAACCGGCCGAAATCTTCGTAATCGATCAAGTCTTTAAACATTACACCCTGACAGACCCCGTTCTTATAGACTGTAATGGATGAACCTTCAATGACCTTGGGTTGGTAATCGTTTTCGTCCGGTTTGTGATAAGGGTCAGCCAAAATCTCCATCTCTTTGCTTGGCCTGTAATCTTTCTCCTCAAACCACAAGTGCTCTTTGTAAGCAATCGGTATGCGCTTTCGGCAGGGACTCTTGAAATTCGACCGAGGTTTGGGTGGCAAGTGTATATAAAGGCCAATAACATCTCCAGTTTTGAACGGCTCGCCATATTTCTGCGGCCTCGAACAGAACATTTTCTCACCGGTTTTGTCGCGGTATCCATATCCATATGCATCGTACCCAACAGGAGCGTTAAGGCATGCTAATAACATTGCTAAGTTAAGCCGATGATATCGCGCACTGATCGTTCTCTCTCTTACCTTCACGCCTTGCCCATCCGATGCGCACATGAGGACCATTTGGATCAGAATCTCCCGCAGCGTTTCGTATGGTGGCCTCCCAAAACCAGTTGCCTTCTTTGACACCAACGTTGGCTCGGCACATGCGGAACCCTTTCTCAGTTGCAACAGTCAAACCATCTTTCGCCACCGAGATGTACGGACTTCTGTCGGCGACACTGATTGCACATCCCTTGTGTTCACTCTCAGCCTGCTGATAAGCTACAAGGGGCAGTATGGATGGCTCGCATGGGATATATTTGAAACCAAAGCGGTTGAACGGGTGATCAGTGTTGGTGGAGGTGCTGGGGAACGCGGAAGTTAAGGTGCTGCCTGGTAGTATCAGAGAGCGAGAGTTGGGTGACGGTGTTGTTGTCGTTGGAGAAACGGAACGTCGCTTAGCTGGACGAGAGGTTCCTGGTTCTTGCTCTATCTTTCTCTTCTCCTTTGGTACTCGGGGTATCGGAACAGGAATTTTCCCAGTCGTCTAGCAGTCAATACATCAGTAACTTGGGTAGTCATTAGATAACTAAGTTGGACTTCTTACCTGCGAACTAGTCGGCCGTATATGCCACAGATCAGGGTCAGCAAGACAGAAGTCGGAGGCAGCGGAGCGTTGCCTTTCATCCTTTGCTACGAACGTGTCTTTCGAGGAATAAAGGCAGCTACCAAGTGTAGCCCACCTGTTTCATGTCAATAATTCAGAACGATTACCCATATGGAAATATACGCTTAGCTTACCATGTCGTCGTTCGTGCACGCTCAGTGCAGATACTTTTCCAGTGCTTATCGACAAAAGGTATGATTTCTTTTTTGTTAAAGTAGTATTGCTCAGGCCGCCATTCTCGCATAAGTGCTGCATTTCTGCTATCAAAAAGTTCGCGATCTTCTGTGCTTACGCGGCGGAGGATTTGTTCAAGAATAAGGTTGGCGATTGTGGTCGAACAAATGTCTTTCCATCCCGCCGTTGTACGCTCAAAGGTTTCAACGTGTTTATCGCTGCAATTGAGACAGACGAACACATAATTGGTTGTGAAAAGCAGATCGGGAGGATTGGCTACGGATGTGCACTCTGCATGGAACCAGTTTTTGCAAGCTAAATGCAAAACTGTTAAAAAAGATCACGGAAAAGCTGAACTACTCCGTCGACGTACAGCGACACTGCAAGCAAATATCCAAAAGATTCCTGTCTTGCCCGCAATAACAATATTGATGCTCAAGATTAACGGTGTGGGTATCGTTCCAAGTCAGGTTATCGTCCATTGAGTAAAAAGAGGCCCTTTCCTGGCTTGCTGATGATTTCCCAGCCGGTCTGCCCATCAAATTTAAACTCACTTGGTGTACAAAATCCGAACATCTTTCTTTCTGTAGAAGCGAACTCGAAAAACGGCGTCGACAATGCTGCCGCAGAAACAGCAAAATGCTTTCAAATTCGTTATTCGTTCAAAGATTCCTACCGAAGCGACTTCCTCAGAAGGCTCATCACCAGAGGAACAATGCAATCCCTCCGGAACTAACATCGCATCTCCTGCATCAATGATGCCGTCCACTGCCTCTTCCACTTCGACGAAAGAAAATGAACGAAAACGTAAACGGAGCGAAAAAGACACAATACCACTGGCATCGAAAAAGGTTGAAGAAAATAACCTTTAATTACGTCTTTTGATTATATTGAACCCTGCAGTTACTAAACGGTCAAAACTGGATCCAGATTCATAGCCAATTGCAGAAGTGGAATCAGAAAAAGACAGAGTTAAAGGACACGTCGTCATCGGAGGCTGCGAAGGGTGAAGAAGACATGGAGGGCGAAACGAATACTGCAGAACAGGAGGAGGACTTTGCAGACCTATCTATTATGGCGTGCTTACTTTGTCAACGAAAATTCAAAACTCTTCAAGACTTACAGCGACATCAGAACGCATCCGAGTTGCACAAAGTACGCTTGGTGACAGAATATGCAATTTTGCAATCTTTTTTTTCTTTCTTTCTCGTCTTTCCTTTCTATACTTTTGGGATTGCATGGGAGAGGAGGAAAACTTATCCGATAAGCGAGAAATTGGGAAACTTTGTAAAAGTGCTTTCAAGGTGATAACAATTGGCTTTCTTGGGTGTCACGATGAATAGAAAAATCTACAGGATCCTGTTAGCGTCGGTAAGGCACGGATGAAGAAGAGGTTTGCCAAGACAGAGGCCGAGAAAGAAGAAGAGAAAGCGGCGGAAGTAAGTGTAATTTGAAGTCGCAAAAGGCACAGAGAAGAGAGTACACTAATCGCTAATATGCTTGGTTAGCAAAACTATCGTAATCGGGCTGCTGAACGGAGGCAAGCCTACGGGCAGCCAGAGAAACCGATTCTATCCTCTGAATCGTCTCGGGCCCCAAGGCACTCAAAGGCACATGATCGCGCCCGGAATTTCCGTGAAGCAGATACGGAAAAGTGAGTCTGATTCAGAGGTAGCTATGTTACAATGGGTCATTCACTAAAGAGTATCAAATAGGATACCTGTTAAAGCTGCGTCTATAGAGACGCCTCTGGCCGACGATAACGTGGGAGCCCGTATGCTTCAGCAAATGGGTTGGCGACGTGGCGAGGGACTAGGAAAGGATAATTCAGGTATCGTCGACCCTATTGCTGCAGAACAGTATGCACAGGGAGTGGGCTTGGGCGCTGCCAATGCCAAACGACACGTTCCACTTACTGGCCATGAGACATACAAGGAGAAAGTAAAAGAGATGGTAAGACTCTGTAGCTTACGTTTGGATCAATAGCTTGCTTCAACTAGTTACTTGCACTGTTCTACAGGCTCGTCGCCGTTTCGAGGAGGACTTGTAGCTCTTAATGTGATGGAATCTTTCCATATCCCATCTTAATACTACTGAAACTCTGTTCAGCCCACCATTCATGGTCCTGGAACACGTTTTAAACCTTCGTTCATTGCTGTCTTGTTCATCCAAAAGTCGGGTTGTATGTCTTCATTCGTGGTTTACTTTTGCAACCTGTCTGGATCCTGCTTCCAATTAGACGGATAATATCCGTCTTTTCCACTGTCCGGCGTTCTGCTGCCTCTCGTATTCTGGATAATACCAGGCAATAAAGACCTCTGGGCAACAATAACCTTCCGATGGAAACGTTTACACTGCGGATCCACCCTCAAGACTTTATCAGACGGCCTTACTTCTGTCCATTCTTTCTCGGTGAAGCCCTGTGTCACTTCAGACTTTGGCCTCATAAACCTTCATGGCCAATAATACGCGATAGCAGGAGATAAGCAAGTGTCGGTGTGGCATACGGCATGCTGGTGCACTTCCGAATTTTTTCAACGTCGGGGACACTTTGTGCCTAGCACCCATGGACAAAACTTTAGATGACAATACCGATGCAAAGCGAAATGTTCAGCTGGATTTGCAGACATTGGCACGAGCATCACTTGACAGCGACACTTATTCTCCAAGAGACGACGACCCATTAGCACTGCCCTCAGAAAGACTCCTTTCAAACGAGCATGACGCTGGCGATGCACGCAAAGAAGGTCTTAGTCCACATAACATGGAGCTTATAAAGTCTTCAGTCATTAACTTAATATGGATATTAACATGGTACGCCAGAATGCCCAGTTATCGTTTTTGAGAAGGGCGAGCTAAATACTGATACTTAGGTACATGGTAAGCAGTACAGCATACAGTACGCACTGCGCGGTGCATCACGATAACCTGGAGTTCTAGTTCGCAACATTTCTATCTGTCTATAACAAGTGGATGTTCTCCGAGGACCATTATAATTTCCAGTTTCCACTTTTCGTCACAAGCATACATATGATAGTCCAGTTCCTTTTTGCTGGCCTGTCTCTATTGCTCGTGCCTCAGCTGCGGACAGCAAAAAGACCTACTGTTGTTGACTATCTGTAAGTCCTATCCTCTTTACTTCGATGCTGACTGGCTTTTAAAGGCTAAACCGTGCTTGATATCAGATATAAAGTATTACCATGTGCATTAGCAACAAGTTTCGACATAGGATTATCTAATCTTTCCTTGAAGACAATAACGCTTTCCTTCTACAGTGCGTATCCCGTTGATAATGCGTGAACATAAGCAAGTTTATTCACAGTTACACGATCTAGCAATGTGTAAATCATCCACGCTCGCATTCGTTTTGCTATTCGCTTTTGCTTTTCGATTAGAGAAGCCGAGTCTCAAACTTGTTAGCATTATTTTAACAATAGTTTCTGGCGTCATTCTTATGGTTTCGGATGAAACAGAGTTCGAGTTTACTGGGTAAGTCACAAACGGCAAACCAAACGTGATGTTTCGCTCAACGCTGTCCAAAGTTTCGTTGCAGTTATGTCTGCCGCGGCTTTTGGAGGCTTACGATGGGCACTGACAGAAGTTCTGTTGCGGAAGGAGAGCATCGGACTTATGAACCCGTTCGTATCCATCTTCTTTCTTGCTCCTGCTCAGGCTGTGATTCTCGTGATCCTCGCTGCTATAGTGGAAGGGTATCCAACTATCTTCCGGTCAGCATTCTTCATCACCCTAGGCGAGGGAATACATACGGTACGTTTACAACTTGGTAAAGCATTACGACTTAGAAAAGCTAAATGGATGCATTACTTGTCGTAGACGATGATTATTTTTGCGGGTGGAACCATTGCTTTTTGCATGATCATGGCTGAATTTTTCCTCATTAAACGCACTTCTGTTGTAACACTTAGCGTTTGCGGTATCTTCAAGGTCAGAAACGAACACAGGCTTAATACCTTTACGAAACATTCTAACTGCTACGTACAGGAAGTCGCAACCATAGCACTGTCATCCATGGTTTTTGGCGACCGGCTAACAGTTATCAACATAATCGGTCTATGCATTACTTTATTCGGGATTGGCCTATACAATTGGCTTAAAATGCGGAATACTACAGTACAAAGCCGCATGCAAGCTCGAGACCATGAGCTTGGAAGCGCAGAGATATCGGATTCGGATGACTTACATGGACACGAAAGGCGGCCGCGAGATCATCCGCAGCACATGTATAGCATGGTTGCTGAAAGCACGCCGATCCTGCTAGTTGACGGAGCACTGACCAATTATCGTGACAGTGAAGGAGGTAGTGTCAGGGAAAACACTGCGAAACACCGTCGTCGAGATGAATATGAACTACAATAGAACACATACCCTCTAACACCTGTCTATGTACTGTTTATTGATTGGACTTTTGCGCTACTTCAAGGTATATTTTGCGTCAACTGTAAA
>JSYX01000374.1:0-34262 GCA_000787465.1 Thermomucor indicae-seudaticae
CCAATAACATAAGGGAAACGGCAGATTTATTGTATAAACGTTATCCCGCAATCCCAATCATGAAAAGTATAAATAGGACCTCTCTTCGTAGTGAATGCCAATAGATCTCTAATCGAGAATAAACACCGGCTGAACAGTTTCATCGTACTCCTGAGTCTTTACCTTTTCTCTTGTTTCCTGATTACTTACACGATACGACACCTTACCCGCCATTACAGGAACCCACATTTGGAAGGCCTCGATCCCAGATTTCCATTTTGAAAGGTGATTACCAAATTTATTAACGTCCCTGCTAACGTCGACGCTAGTCCGCAAACTCTCTAGTGTTGTACTTTCAACACTCGCAATCTGGGCCGCGTGATGATGCGACCCTAACCACGGGAATTAACCCTTCACGACCTTCTACCCCCCTGTTTCCTCGTCGAAGTCTACGCAACCTTTGACATATGCTCATGTTACCAAAAAGTCAACTGTCACTCCGCTGAGCTCATTCGCTTCGAGTGACATTCAAGAAGTTCTGGCTACGGTCTCCTCTTCAGGCGACGTACCAGTACACCTGCTTCGTCGCGGCACGGAAGATTATAGTGTTCTCTTTGATGTCTCTGCACATCCTGTCAAGTTTAAGACTTTTTGTGTTGCTGCCCGTCAACTTTTTCCCTCCCAAGAGACCGGTCTCGGCCTTATTACTCACAAAGACTGGGGTTGCACTATTGTGGAGATGTCCCTCCTTGATGAGGATGCCTGTTCTTTTGCTATGGCGCAGGGCGCTACCGTCAATGGCCACACTTTCCATGGGGTCCGCGCACTGCGGTCTGATCACAAGTTGACTCGTCTTGAGCTTAGCCAGCTGCCTCTTATCAGCTCTCGTGATTTGGAAATTGGTCTCCGCGAATGCTTATCTCTGTTCGGCCATGTGCTCCATCTGGGCCTTTATTACGAACCTCACGGAGGTTGGTTCATGGGCAAAGGCTACGTAGGGCTCTGGCAAATGGACAATTCTCGGGATTTTGAGCGCTGACTCATCGTATTGAGTATGGCCTAGTCGGAACTCACACATGTAGTCTTTATGTGACATGGGAGGACATGGGCACGTATTGCCGCTATTGTCATGCTACCGATCGCAGTCTGGAAGACTGTCCCGTGCGTCCACAACGTATATGCTACAACTGTCATTGACCAGGGCATATTGCTGCATTATGCCCGCATCCTCCGAATCTTTATCCGCGCAAACAATCCCGCATGTCTAAGGTTCAGGGTTCGGTAACGCTTCCCGACTCCGTTGCTCCACCCAAGCCCTTCAGCTCCGGTTCCCGGAAGAAACAGCAGAACAGGCCTTCTCCTTCCGCTAAATAGCCGTCTAAGCTCCCAGCTACTACAACAGCTCCTGTGGTTAAGGAGGCACGGTTGCCGCTAACTCCCAGGCTAGTCGGATCTATATTCGAGTGCCGGCTAGGGTCGATGAACCTGTTCCCCCCTTCTAATAGTACAGCACCTGAACACGCAGACAAACCGCCGTCTCAGGGTCCAACCTTTGTGGATATGGACCTTCCACCCGATTCACCAACTGCGGACCCTGACTACATGCCATTCGATGCCGAAGACATTTTCTGTTCGGATGACAATATGCCCTTAGTCGAGGAGGCAGTATATGCCACCGTCTCATTGTCTTCTGTACGGCAGACTCTTGAAGATTCCCGTGATCCACCCTTAGCTCTCCACCATGGGAAAAAATGTGCTGAAATTATACTGAAAGTATGGGGAAAATATGGTGAAAATGTGGGATATGAAAAATATGAGTTTGTTCAGGAAAACTCATATTTTCAGCATACGCTTTTTTAGGTTCTTGGAATATTTTTTAGGTTTGCCCATATTTTAGCAGCATTGCACTCCAATCCGGTATCCAGTTACCATCCATACAGACCAATAACCAGTACTCCTTAGGATACCCATAGCAGATCAATTATGACACAGTTTATAAAAAGTATGCAGCATTTATTGATCAAATTATCATGGGAAAGATCAAAACCATTTTATTTTTTGTCTAGACGCTGTCGATATGCATAAAACAAAAACAAAATAATAGACAGGAAGATACATACCGACAAATAAATCTACATTGGGCATCAACGGCCAGTCCTTTGGTTCATCCTTGATCTCTGTAGTCTACAGTGCTCGCGCGATAATCCTGTGCTCGATGATCCGATCGACATTGGCCGTAACAAAAAATGAACTTAGTAAATGATCGGCAAATTCGATAATCCGATATCCGATCAAAGTCCAGGGGAATATCGGTTTACCGAACGCCAATACAAGGACGCTATGAGTTTTATCCTTGTATAAAAGAGGAAATGATTGTACTTACTTTGCTATCCAAGCGGACCTCATCCCTACCTTCCTGATCTTTTTGCGGAGAAGTCACAAAGTTGCAAATCCATTTCATCTTCTATGATGCTTCTATTGGATCCAAAACTCCGACGGTCATCTTCTGCTTTGTGGTGCCATATACCACACATGGAAGAAAATGGATACGAGGTGCAAATTCAAGAGAATGGCATGGCTTTGTAATAGTATTATAGATATAGCCATAAATCAAGTACTTGATATTTTTCACTATTCTGACATGCTCTACGGTGTCCGAAGCGCCGTAGAGATCTCCGGGTACTGATGTAATGGAGCTTTGCAAGAGCTGTTGTATTGGATGCTAATTCACCATCTCATAGCGACCAGATCGGACAAACCAAATACCGATCCAACATGTCTGACGGTTGACATCCCGCTAAAAAGACACTAAAAGACATTAGATCAAACTGGATCGAACTAACAAACAAGCTAAAACTGGGAACCAGACATCGCTATGCTTCATACAGCAAAGATTCTCATTAGTCGACCTTTTAGACCATGACAACATGGAACAGCTCTTACCCTAGACCCGAATGATAGAAAAATATAAATAGACAGCGTGTAGAAGAACTAATCAAGGATCAATCTCTTAATACACGTAGCAGTCTTACCGTATTCTCTTTTGTTCCCTTTTTCTCTTGTTGACTTATATTCAAAAAGCTCTATACATAACAAGAGCCACCGTGCTTAAGACTGATCCGCAAAAACAGAGTATGAATTCGATAGTCCGATATTTCGATAACCCGATTGGATTCTGGCCTTACCGAGAGTATCGGATTATCGCGCGGGCACTATAGTCACTGATTCTCCAGTGCTGCCACTCGCAATAGACTCATCAGCATGTTTCTGAAGCCCCCGCTTAGCTCCTATTTGGGCTATCGTTGTCCGAGGGTAAAAATGACGAGAAAAATTAGCAAAGCCAGTTTCACAGAAACTCTGACAGCGCTCTATACTCCGTTCACAGTTTCGACAATTGCTGGAAACCATTGTGGTCGGGAACTCCGAAATTCATTAATCGACATAATCTAATCGCGTAAGTGTGAAAGAATTACCGTGTGGTCTATAACTAAGGAGTCTCCTACACGGTCAGCCATGCACAAGGCACTCGCTGCATAATCTCTGTGAGTTGTGCCTCGGATAAACTATATACCGGAAAGCGTGACAGACAGACGGACAGACAGAGCAAATCGTAAAGGCGTTCTTTTTAAACTCCGTATAAAACGCCTAAAAAAATGAATTTGTGAGCTTATACCTTCTGCACCATCCATCTGGAAAGCTTGAGGCGACAAGGCACGCGTGAAGGTAGTACGCGTGATACTCTGAAAAAAAAGATTGACGCTAAGCTTCATTGCTTACAAGAATAAACAAGGCAATCTTTATAACTTACCTCATTTTCCGAGTCATCAGCTTCAAGGTGGAATTGTACCTCTTCCTGAGGAAGAGGTTTGCGGTGGTGCGTCACAGTTTTGAACACTCTGGTGCTTTCGACTCTGTGGCATGTGTTACGAGTTACTCCCGTAACCAATGGTTTCCCTGACTGCTTACGGTCTATTGCATATGGTTTTCTGACACATCACATGTACCCAAAACCAGCCTACAGACAACTCGTACCCTCACTCGAGCAAGTTGGCCTCGCTGCTTTGGACGCAAAAACCCAACAGGAAGCTCTGCAATTGCGTTGGATATTACCCCTATTATTTCCCAACCACCCACATGAATCTTTTGCCCGTTCCTGGATAAGAGGTAAACTTCGGTCCTGGAGCAATGGTCGCCAGTCACTTCTCTGCCTTACTAGCTCGCGTCTCCATCCGGCTCTTTTTAAACAACCAGCTACCACCGTCGCGTTGTTCTGCCGCACTTTCGACCGCCTTGGCTTCGACTGGAATCGTACCAAGCTTGCTCCTACCACAGCTTTCCATCTGCATATTCTAGACATTCTGGACTCTACTTTGCGTCCTTACACTCACGCCGCAGATAAAGCGATCTCCTGTCTGGCAAAAAACAAAATCTTGGTTTCCGATATTTATATTCACGATCCATCTAATGGTGCTATCCGTCGACGATATCTCTTCGATATTCACCGCTTCCGCAACCTCGTTCATCTTGTCAGTCGCCTATTGGATAGTGGCGATATCTCCTTGGCTCTGTTTTTTGTCCAGCTCTCTACCCCTGCGAGCTATTTGACCCCACCCACCACCGCAACCCCTCCTGATTTGCCTTTAGCGGGACTCTTGTCCGGTTACACTCTGTCCTCCGAATGCCTCTTTGAGCTTTCTAGGAAACACTTTTGGCAGGTCGTAACTGCCCATTACATTTCCGCCGCTCCCTTTGCTCATTCACGACGCCTCTCTCCAGCGCAACGTTTGGCGTAGCTTCTGGAAACTCAAGATACCTCACCAATTACGGAACTCCTGGTACCGGGCTCTGTGGAGACAACTTCCCACTCGTGATCGCCTGCATGCTCTTCTCCTCTCTGTTTTCGAGTCAGACACCTGCCCCATCTGCCTGTCCAATTCTGACTCCCTAGACCATTTCCTACATGCTTGCCCCAAGAAGTGGACTGTATGGCAAACGGTGTGGCGTGAGCTCCTTCTTCTCCCCATCGACGCACAGGACGTACGTCAGGCCCTTTTCTCCTTGCGATTCCCCTGCAATCCTCCGATAATTTCCAGTTCCAAGATTATTTCAGCCATCTTCCTCAGCATCTGGCAAACACATTGGTCCTTCGCTTTCGACAGTGTTCCCTTCATCCCACAACAAGTGATTGGTATTGCTTACAAACTTGTGGATCGCCGCATTGCGGAGGCGGCCGTCACCTAACCACCATTCACTCCTCTTACGGAAAATATCGCCTTATCGTTGAATCCAGTTCCTCATTTACTCCTTTTTCCCTCAATTAATTTATGTTCATTGATTAGTCATGTCGTTGGCTCTTGATTTATTCTACTTGCCTCCAATAAAAAATTCGAGCTGACTTGGGCTCGCCTACAAAAGAAGCTGTTGCCATGGACACTGTTGTCTGCATTGCACTGTCATCATAGATACGAGCACATGGATTGATAACCAAATCAGTAACAACGCACGCTTCGACTACTTCGAGTTTGCGAAAACATTTAGTTTGAGCCAAGCAAATACAGACCTGGTATATGGACGTACACTCGAGAAGGCACGAAGGACTACTAAATTGTCAGACGTGATCGCGGCAATTGATAAAGCGAGAAAACTGTCTAAGATGCATCATCACATAAAGCCTAGCACATAAGCTTTTTTCTAAACGCGGATATATCAAATAGACGAAGATCAATCCATCTTCTGCATTCGGAGCACGATATCTAGGTTACTGGGAAGGAAGGGAACAACGGGAAGAGCAGAAAGGCAAGCAGTTCTGCGAAATGAAACTGCGGAAACGAACGCTGCGTTCAGTTGAGGAAAACCGCGCGGAAAATATGGATGCAGTGAATCGAAGTGTAAAAAGGGTAAGAATGGCGCTTTGGCAAGCCAACTGAGAATGCTCAACATGCTCTAGGCAATCCATAGTTTTGAACGGTCCGCATGTTAGTGTACTATGTTTAATCCTCGGTTATGTTTAAGCTAACGGTCTTTTTTTAGCAATAACCGGCGGTGTGGACGAGAGCGACAGTGTACGAGGCGGTAAGCTTGTAGCGAAGAGTTTTGTTGATATTTGAAAATGATTTAACAATAAGGTCATATTAGAAAGCGGCAGTAGCAGCAGTACCCTGCCGGAATGTAAGTTACTGCTCTTGAAGAATTTATACAATGGGCTTAGTCATTTATGTAGCGCGCATGTCGCAATTTAAGAGCATTGTCTCTGAAAGAGAAAGATTGAATGCCATCATTGAACCCTTCGATCTTGTCGCAAAGTTGGGAATCATCGATATTACGATCCATGACGTGGAGAAGAGTCTCAAAAAAATTATATCAGCGGAAGAAGAGGAAAAGCTGACGCTGCCAGCCAGGGCGATGGACAAATATTGCGAGACATATCTGACAGACATCGAAAAATCTAATGCTAGTCTAGACAAGTTGAGATCAGTCATTAGAACCCAAGTGATACCCCCGAAGCTCTTCGACTATTACGTCCACTATGATCTTAATATCTTGGAGCAGATTGCCACCCGCTTGTAAGTGACGAATCTGGATCGTTCTAAAACGTCATACTTAATGCAAATGATCTAGCCTTAATATCATTCAAGCACCAGAGAACATCCTCATCAGTGAAGCAAAAGAGCGAATGTTGGCGTGCAAAACAACCTGCCTCCTCATTGACATTTTATTTGAGCATGCGAACAATCTCGTTAGGACTAGCTGGTAAATACTATGCCACGTCTGTGCAAGTAAAAGAGTCCTAAAATGCGGATAGGATTGATGTCGAAAGTCAAACGACGAAAAGGCATAAGTGGGATGGATTAGCAACAACAACCACAGCAACAGGGCAGGCGTCAACAGTTGTGATGATCGAATTTGCCGGAGGCTGCACCACCACCGATGCCAAGAGCGAGAGCGATTTAGCAAAGCTCTATCGAAACGCGCAGAGAATTTTGAATGAAATCGCAAGCTATGTGAATGCAGCAGAAACGCCCAAAGTTTTCTGCTGTTTATATCAGAATGGCACCCTGTCATTCGAATCACTCGCTCTATTAGGAGACAAAACATACATTCGCCAGCAGCACGTCCTTGTAGAATACCCAAGAAATGGCAGTGACTTTAAGAAGTTTATGAGCCATATGCCGGATATCCTGACGTGGCGCGATGCTGTAATCCGTTTGTCAAATCAGATCTCCAGCAGCGATGATGCAGATGGCGCAGATGAATTAATCTTTCTTGAAACAGAATCCCCTGCGTCAACGCCATAAAGCAAAGCAATATATGCCTTTAATATGTTATCTTTCCTTATGCTGGTATCGCCTTCTTTTTTCTCTTTCTACATCATTTAGCAGACCATTCCTTGTCTATATGTTAATTATGATCCAAAAGGAAATGGCCGAGACTGGTGCACTTAAAAGGAAGAGCCGGTGTAAGTTGATTGAAGCGACGGTAAGCAAGTTAGTGTCAAAGGATATTTATTATTGTCGCACCCGACATCCTTCACATAGCGTTTCTGCTATTGTCAGGCGTGCTTCTTGTTCACCGACCGACAGTCAATCCCTGACAGTTTCAATATTGTGGGGCAAGATCGCCCCTTCAGGCTGCACACAGATCCGTGCGGGGACCAAGCAGACTTCATGAGGCGTAATGGCGTACCAAGGCGATCACCTGCAAGAAGCCGTCCCGAACACCTCCCAGCTTAGGTATAAAAAGTGCACGATTTGAAATAAAGAAACTCATCTCACGCTGACACCTCTGTCCACTTTTATTTGTGCCAATTTCACATTTGACAATTGCTTAAAAAACGGGATGGGTGATGAGTCTTCTATCTCTCTTTTGTCACTTAATACAAGAGGCACATTTTGTTTTGACTTCTCACTTGATGCACTTGTTTCTGCATTGTACCTTTTTTAAAAACTTCATTGCATGTCCGCAGATTGCATCAAGTCACCAGAAATTCCATTGCACATCCAACTTTTGTACTTGGCCTCATTGACGTCTTCTCAGCGGGTTTAAATTTCCATCAGCGCCACCCAAAATTTACATTTTCAAACGCGAATCACTGTACGTGCATCCCTAAACTAAACAGGCAATTGTAGTCAGCAGATGTTGGTTATATGAGTGAACCTTGCCCAAGGTGCATGGCAAGTTTTTATTTTCCAGGATGCGCACAGAGACCTTCTTTGCCGGGCTGTTACAGCATCGCTGCTTGAAAAGTTTCCCCAAACCCAATGTCATACAGTGGATCCCCGTTAATTTCAACATCTCAGTTCCCCCAAAAAAGTCGAAATTAACAAGGCTTGAAATTATCGAAGCACAGCGGTCTTTCAAAGCGTTGTGTTACAAGGTGACCGGGTTACAGTACGAGGTTACGGTACCATTAGTAAGCGTCTAATGTGAGAAGTCAAGCCGGAGAATCGAGCGGAATAAGACTAGAGGACAAGACGAATTCACGAGAGAGGGAGGGACTTCTCTTTAATCAATAAAACGCTTCTGTCTTTTATATTCTGGCTCTACATGGAAATTATAAATATGAAATCCATGGAAGCCTGATCCGAATGATCCCAAGGACGTAGCAGACTGTGTTTGAATGTCTGTGTCCACAAGAAACATGTGTTAATGACTGGTCTGTTCGGGTGATGCGCACATGGAAGAAATTAAGAATATAAATATGAGTGGTAACTTTAGGGGATTTGGCGCACCATGTGTTACTGACGCGTTCGGGAATGAAAAGGAGAACGCATCGATGACAGCGAGCCATCGGTTGAAAATTGTAGCCCAAAAAAAGAAAATCCGAATATTATTTGGCTGAGCTAGATAAATGGGCTCACATAGAATTTAAGCTCTCGAAGAACCGTGCACCACAACGGCATCAAAGATCCTCAAATGAGCCAGAAAACGCAATGAAGCTACTGCTATCGACTTCAAGAAAGGATTCATAGTGGTCCTCGATAAGAGTTCAACCCCTTCCGGGCCCTGAAATAGGAAACTAACGAGGACTTGAAAGTTAACTCTATGTTTTTTGCCGTTCCCTGCAAAACTTGAAATAAACGAGGGTTGAAATTATCGAGAGCGGAAATTAACGGGGATCCACTGTAGACTAATAGTAGCATCGATGGTATGCCTTTTGGATGTGAGCGCTGCAAGCCGACTCGTATTGTATTCGAGTGAGGAACTTTTGCTTTGCGAGAATTCAATCAATACGCCCTTAGACAGCCATGGCCACGAGCAGTGCGTCTAAATCGATGGACAGGGAACATTTCGGATAATAACGGCGGCTACAGAAAGCATCCAAAAACCAAAAGAGACAGCAAATAAGACGGTTTGCAGTTTAACGCTTTGCTTGACTGGTCATTTTTCCCTTTGCATCGGTCTCTCGATGGACCTTTCACACTTTTTTAAGATAATGTAAGCTAGATCCTGTTTCGGCAACAAGCTTTGCGTACGTTGAAGCGCACAATTACTGCGCTTTGCATACTCAAAGAGACTTTGCTGTTGCTGTATATACCTGCATTGAGGGTGACCGCACGGATGGCTGATCCGAAAGAACACGCGAGCATATGAGTAAATAAAAACAACGTGCGATTTTGGATCTTCTTTGGTTTTGTGTCATGCGTGAGACTTTTTAAGGCGTTGCTGCGGTAATTGATGTGCTTTCAGGGGTCGGTCATGAAATCCGCGCATAGATGTCAAACACACTGTCATTTTACATACCGCATCTGGAAATACGATTTCATAGAAAAAGGGAAGGCAAAAAGCTAAATATGGCGTTATCAGCTCTCAATTGAGCGATATGAGCCCCGAAAGTGATCGACAATCGTCAAATTAAGTTAGCTACCTTCTTCGATACAGAAGTCTCTGGCTAAATTAAAAAAATCGACAGAAGCATTCTATTCTTTTGTATATTTTCCTTCAAATCTGCTCATCTTGTTTTCTTTTGAGAATAAACCTTTACGGTCTTTTTCAAGCAAGCTCTTGCGCAGATGCTTATCGCTTGTTCAGAAATGGCCTCGGCGATCAATCAAGTAGGCGGGAAGTCCGCTGGATTGACTTTGTGCGACATCGATCAATTATGCACGACGTTTGCCGAGTTGACTCTAGGTAAAAACCTTCACTTGCCTGTTAATCAAAGGACTCGTACTGAAAGTCTTTAACTGCCAATGTCTTCTTCGGGGCCGCTCCAGACAGTCTTTCTTTTTTTTTACCAATATTGACCCTCGTCAATCATGCGGCCAAACGCCCGGAACTTTCAGCGCGATGACCCTAAACGATCTGCCTGGGAGTATTACGCTTGATCAACTGGTCAATTTCGATCCCGAAGAAGTAACTCGTCCGGAGCAATTTTGGGCTGGGATGTCCCAGTTGGGTTGCTGCGCTGGCACGCTGCCCGGACGAGGCCAAGCCATAATATGGCGTATGAAGAACCCGCCCAGCCAGACGGCCCCAGTGCACACCACTGCCTTTCGCAAACCGTTGCACCCAAGGGAAATGGCAAGTCGTTCCAAGCGAAGGGCCAGATAATGTGGCACATTGGTCGCCCGCCAGCAAGCTAGCGACCCAGTCCAAACAGCAGCTGAAAGGCGAACCATGCATTGTACCAACCACGCGAACGCCTCGTGTGTCCTCCTAGGATGAGGAATCTGTCATCGAAGAGTTGACATTCTGCAAGAATCGAAAAGTAGCGAGAATCAAACGGAAAGAGTGCCAGTCCGGTTGAGGATTATAAAGACATCGGCTACAACGAGGAAAGCGAAGGCAACAATGAAGACGAAGAAGAACGAAAGCTTGCGTCAAGAATACAATAGTGCTGCTCAAGCTCCACAGAAAAAGGACGGAATAAGCGAAGCCGCTGTTCAGGATCGGACCGTCACTGTTGGAATCTGCGTCGCCAGTGCCTCCGTTTTCACACTGGCGGGAATAGAGGGACGTAAGTTCGCTTACGTCCATTGCCCAACTTGAAGCGAACACTTTGATGAAGAGGAGCATGTGCGAAAAAAAGGAGGTGCCGCATAAGCTACATTGTGTGCGACAACGGCTGTCCTCTCGAACGTCAAAGCAAAGGGCCACAACGGCTTCTACCGGAACCGTTCAAGGGATTCTCCGTTGACGAACGCTCACGCTAATCGCTCAACAGCCCGTGTCGTCTCCTTCGGAGTGGCTCAAAGCGGTCCTTCCGGCACCCATCCAACTCCACGGAATTACAGTGTCCGCGCGATATTCGATATAGCAATCACATTCGTCGCCAATGTGATTGTTACATCGCACGGACACTGTAAAGATCGCCGCATCGTGCAAACGTATACAGCTGAGCTGCGTTGGGTCGTGACCCTGTGAACGTTGTCAGAAATGCCAATAGAAGTTGCACCCTAGAAGCCTAGGGATCGCTTTCGAAAAGGTTACCTCCTTTTCTTTATTACCCACACCTAATTCCCTTCCTGTTCATGCAAGCAAACCATAAAGAGTCCTTTATAAAACAATAATTTCCAAACAAGAAGGCTGCTCACAGGATGGCCAGTGATAGTGAGGAAGTAGCATATGACGCTGAATGATTCGCACGTAACTCGAAAGAAAAAAAGAGATTTATTGTTGATTATTGGGCGTGAACGATATTCGACGAATGTCTAGAGCGTTTTTTTTCGGCATTGTCTGAACAACCAAGAACAATAGCTTTATGCATGGCGCGGCTTCTTTGCCCTATGATCATCTCTGGCCATCGGCACGGCTACCTTGGTTGCCTTTATATCATTATCCTCCTGTGTTATCCGACGCAATGGATATTCAATCCCTTGTTGCGCAAGGACACTGCAAAAGTCGCGTCAATCTCAAACTCTTCTGTCTTTTTTCCCTAATGCATCGATCTTACTTCATCACAGGTCTTGGCTCTTCCTGGAAATAAGGATGATTGAGCGCTTGTTCAGCTGTAATCCGCTTCGCAGGATCGTATTCCAAGAGTGACGCTAAAAGATTGTACCCTGCCTCACTCTTTGGACTGCCATGCATGTGCTGGTATACTTGCTTTAAATTGTTTGGACACCTATAAGAGACAGTGTCAGTCATGTGCTCTCTCTCTCTCTTTCTCTCTTTATCGTTACATGGGAAATGAACTTAGATGACCGTATTCAGGTAACTGATCGATTCCAGGCCATCTTTCCTCTGTCTTGTTGTAAGTAAACCCCTATCTTTTTTTTCTACTGAATATACGTTGCATGGGAAACATACTGGTAGGCGTTCCTAACACTTCAAATATCTTCGTAAGCTGACTTCGTTGGAAAGGCACATTCTTTTTGCTATCCATCTTGGCTTCCTCTCCCTTGAATATCGGCTTCAGTGCAAGCAGCTCGCCGAAAATGCAGCCGATCGCCCACATATCCACTGCTTTTGTATAATGCCGTGAACCAAACAAGAGCTCGGGTGCACGATACCATATTGTCACCACGACTTTGTCGCCATTAAAGAGTGGTTGTAGTGGTCGATTGAATAGACGCGCCAACCCCAAGTCAGCTTTTTTACGTGTGAGTCAATAGACCTTTTGCATTTGTCTTTTTTTTGGCGATCGATCTTACCTGTTTTGACAACGCCTTCACTTGTCAAGAGAACTAACGTATAGAGAGTGGTGTCAATGAAAAAATGATCCCAAGAACACTGCCTGATCCAGCCACAAACCGTTCGCAGGTTTCAGGTCACGATGCAACACCCAATTGGCATGAAGATACGCTACGCCGTTGATCAGTTGCCATAACAGCGATTTGACGACGATTTCCGGTATCGACTTTCGCTCTGTATGCAGGTGATAATGTATAATTTGCTTGACAAGACATCATCATTCGTATCAAAAAATCAGGGGACGATCGTTAACACCATCCACGGACGGACTCACCAAAAAATCATGCTCGGCATATTCAAAGACCATAAAGATAGCCTTATCTTCCAGTAAGACTTCTTCCAGATTCACAATGTTTTCATGCTTCAGCTCTCGACAAAGCTATATAAACCGGGGCCAGTATTGAGTGCTCTTCTTTTTTTGTCAAGATACACACACACACACACACAACCCCCCGCTTTGGGCTAACCTACTGCAATCTCTCGGCAAGCGGACTGAGATATCCCGACATAGTGATGCGAATCGCCCTCACGATCCGGTTTGAATTTCTTTATAGCAAACTGTCTTGGGTCATTTCTGTGACCATTATCCAGAATGAGCAGACCCAGCTAAGAAGCAGCAGCAGAAGAGAAAGAGAGAGAGAAAGAGCTTACTTGTCTCTTGACCGGGCCTTGTAAACTCTACCGTAGGTGCCAGAGCTAATGAAACCAATGATCTCGTACTTGTCAAGTACTCGCTGACGACGTGCGTCACGTTTGCGTTTGTATTCTGCCATGGACATGGTTGAATGCGGGGTATATGTAGCGAGAAGCTTCACCACTGGGGCAGGCAGGCCTAAAATGGGCATAGTTTCAGTCGCCGCCCGGTTGGCTCGGACAATAACTTTCGGCATACAGCTCTTCTTATCATGAACTTTTTCCTGGTAGCTATTAGCTTGATTTATTCAAAGGCGCGTTATTACCATGATTTGCATTGCAACAGCGGAGGCGCACAGGCATCGATAAAAAAAAGACTTGTCTACGTACGTAGCGGATACCTTTGTTAATAGCGGCTGTCCTTAACACGGATCTGTCTTGTTTTCGAGAAAGTGCCCTGAATCCACTATAGAGCTTTCCCTTAGAGGCTTATTCAATCATGTCCATTCTAAACTCTGTCCGGCAAAGCTCTGATTCTCCCAGCTATATAGATCCAGAAGCTCGGTTGTGATCCGGAGTCTCAATATCAAGTGTTGCATTTGTCAGGCGAATTTCATTTTGGTCACACACACGCACACACACTTTTTTCTTTCTTTCCCGACAAAACCATGACTTTCAAGGCCGTGATATTTGATATCGGTATGTATAGGTGGATTATATAGCGTTTGATGATTCTATTCACTGGCGTTGTTTGCAGGTGGTGTCTGTGTTGGCTCTCCTATGGCAGGCATCCACCGGTACGAAAAGGAGCACGGTCTTCCTCGAAACTATATCAATATTGCCATGTAAGATCGTCTTTTTTTCTTTCCTTTTCTGTTTCTCGGATTGACAATGCGTAGCGTTCGTCAAGGCGAACAAGGTGCTTTCCAGGTAAAAAAAAGGAAAAGGGCTAAAGCGGGACGCGGGGTGTCTTTCTGAATCGTTCTATCTATCAGAAACTAGAGAGAGGCGAGATCAGGCTTGCTGATTTCTACAAGGCTTTCGGGGAGCAATTGTCGGATCCAAAGAATAAGGAATACTACAACGAGTACTTGAAGAAATCCGGCAAACGTGAGTATTCTCTTGCACATCCATGTAGAGAAAGCCCTTGATAAAAGTGCTTGCTGCTGCAGCTGTTCCTGAGCATATACCCAATGTTACGGTAGACGGGCGGACGTTGTGGACGGCCATGATGGCTGAGACCACTCGAGTCGACGATAAAGTGTTTCGCGCTATTCGTCGTTTAAAAGGTGAGAAAGTTTGTGCAAGGAAAAAAAGAAAAGCAACGAAGGGGACTGAAGAAAAAATGACAAGCAAAATAGCTAGTGGCAAGTACAAAGTCGCTGCCTTGACAAACAACTCGGAAACAGAGGAAAACGCGGATTGGAAGACCCCACAAGAATTACGCCACGCGTTTGACTATTTCATCGAGTCCAAAGTAGTCGGTCTAAGGTGAGTTGGAGTACGATGCGTGCGCGCGCGAAAACAGCGTCATTCACATTTCTAGTGCCACCTTTAGAAAACCTGATCCTCGATTCTTTTTACATGCTTGCCAAGTGATTGGCATTGAAACCAAAGAAGCCATCTTTTTGGATGATATTGGCATGAATCTTCGGGCAGCAAAGAAGCTTGGAATGGAAACGATCCGTAAGTGAGCGCGAATTGTTTAATAACAGCTATTTGGAACTCATCATGCTTTGTCGCAGAGGTCAAAATGGGACATTCGGAAGACGCTATACAACGTTTGGAATCACTTGTTCAGTTAGACCTTCACAGCGATGACGGAAAAAGTAAATTATAAAGATCACACTCTATTTCGAGAACAAAATCTATTATGCCAAATCACGACCACTTGTACCCTCTGCAGTCGTGACCCAGTTTAGACCATAGCGACTCATGGGTGCCTCGTACGAATGGAGTGCCTCGAGGACTTGTTCGATCGTATTACACACCACAAAAATACTGCCATTTTTAACATGAATGAACTTTTCTGTGGGCGAAGAGCGCATTAATTCATCGCCACACTGTAACATCGCTCATATGATTATTTTACCTTGAATGGCGTGCTGGATCCACTGCACAAACAGGTCAAAGTAACCCTTGGTGTTCAGGAGTATGATGGGCTTGGAATGGATATTAAGCTGAGACCAGGTGATCATCTCCAACATCTCTTCCATTGTCCCATATCCGCCTGGAAGAACCACAAACGCGTCGCTCTTTTTTGTTTGTCTGTTAGTTGAACGTTTATCACCCTGGTAACACTTACCAAGTCACCCATCGTCTTTTTGCGTGTATGCATATCAGGTACAATCACTGTTTCACAGATCTGTTTGCTGCCGTGCGTAAACATAGGTTCAGGAACAATGCCCTTGGCTTTGCCTCCATTGTCGAGCACACTGCGCGCCACAGCACCCATGAGGCCCCCCGAGCCACCACCTAACAATAATACAGCTTTATTTAGGGTTGATTTTTCCTTTTACTGCTTGTTTTGTAACAAGTTTACCATATACGAGCATATAATTGTTATCTGCAAACATTTTGCCGAGTTCTACAAATGTCGATTAAGATGCGGTCCCCGAACAACATGTTCGATTGTTGTTTTTTCACCTCTAGCCTGTTCTGCATAGATCGGATCAGCACCCGGTCCAGATCCGCAGAATACGCAAATGCTCTTGATCTCTTTTGACCGCGGCGCTGGAACAGACATGGGGGGTAATGTGGTAGCCATGGTTGGTTAAAGTAGCAATATCGGAACGAGCCTGTTACTGGCACTGAAGTTGGGGACATTTTTCAGACGATACGTACTGTACTCAAATCTTCTGGCGAACTGGCGTATCGCCGAGTCCAAAAACGTTCTTTTGAAGCAAATCAGTGATCGCCTTACCTTATAAAGTTCTGGATATTTTGGGCTCTATGTAAGCAATCTTAACCGCTTTGAGGCAAGTTTGCGTACAACTCCACGTCACGTGTGTGCTTTGTCAACAACGAGAAAAAACTGAAAAAGACCGCGTAAGCTCACAAAACGAGATCTGTGAGCAATTCAGCTAAACATTCGGAGAGATTCGTGCATCTAACCTGGGTTCACCATGCGAGATTTTGTTTCAAGTGTCAAGAGAGTTGCCCTGAACGCCTTCCGCAGAGATGTTCCTAAGCTTGGGTTCTTCTCGCGTGGTCCAGCTTACAGGCCTGCTCTCATTGTCGAACAGAAGCTCAGACGCGTCAAATGGGCGAAAGAGCACGTTCATTGGACTGAGGAACAACCGGAAGCTGGTCATCTTGTACGGCAAGTCAAGGTACATAGTCAGTGAGAACGACAGTCGGGGGCACGTCTTGTGGAAGGTCAATGAACGTATCCTGGAGCGCAACGTGCAAGGGACATACAAGTTTGGCAAACGGTTTTCTGGTTCCGTGATGTGGGCTGTCCGGCCTTCATTGATGGTAGCCTAAATCGAGACGGTACATCAACGTCTTACGCCCAAGAATTTGCACCCATGGCTGGGAAGTCGGCATCAGGAAGACCCCAGCTGTTTTGCCGTTGACCGTGGCGGCGGGCACCGAAGAAGGGGACACTTCGGTATTAACGGAGGGGAGTGTATCTGGTCCAACAACAACGCCGTTCATCGTAACCAAGCAGCAAGTGAAGAGCTTGCGATGCAACAAGTGCATCCTGGAAGCACTGACGGACCTCGGCATCCAGGACACCAAGATCATTGCAATGGACTGGATTGGTAAGGGACAACACTGAGCTTTCTTTTCGCACAAGCTTGGCAGAAACAAACGTAAGACAAATATACGTAAAGACGTTCATAAGCTGAGCATTGGTTCTTTTTGCTGAAACCTTCGCAGTTAGCACTGATACCATGACCTTCCAGGTCGCGGCCAAGCCTTTTCCTTGAGCGAATACGCCCACCTTATCGCAAATCTTCAGGGATCGGAACTGGTCGTCACTGCCTTCGGTTGGCAGCTTCCCTCGGGCGAGCCGTTCTTCGTTTCTTCTCCCACCCAAATCAACCCGCTTCAATCCATCACTGGCGACATTGAATCCTTCAGGACTGGCTCATACTTCATTCCTTCCTCGGGACCGATTTCCCTGTTCACAAGATGTTATTACAACGATACGATCCGAACATTGGAGAGTTCACCGATTGTCCCTCTCGAGGAAGGTCTGACGGAGGCATGCAAAATGCCCAATTTCATGATTGCTCGCTCTGGTCTCTGCGCGCGGTATCAGGTACATATATATCAGAGAACGACATCTCTTTGTTTGTGCACCGTGACTGACTCTATCCGTTGCAGGTGAATATCTGCTTCCCTCACCTGACGCCCATCAACAGCCGACAGACTTGGATGGTTCGTGCCGAGGATCACAGACGGTTTGTCGATAACATTCTCTTCCTAGCCCTCGAGCTCGCTTTGCCACCGCATAAGCTGGCCAATTTTGGTGTCGGTTTTCGCGCGGAAGGGTTTCGATTCCGGGAAGAAAAACGGCCAGTTCGCCTTCCGAGGCACCTTCTTGGAAGCCCCCCTACATCCATGATGTCGTCCATGCTATGCGCAAAATAATCCACCAAAATCAGGAGGACCTAGGGCAATTTGCAGAGTTCGTTTTCGTGACACAAGGCATTGGACTAAAGCAAACAATCGAGCTTCCGTTGACAAGCAATAACGTGGCCGAAGTCCAGTGGCAACACGTTTTTCCAGACTTGGACTGGTCATTGGTCTTGCCCGGTTTGACCTACGTCGATCTTGGGTTCGAATACTATCCTTAGGACACACGGTCAAGGCCAACGACCGGGATCTGGGCCTACGATCCCAATGCGTGTATCGGACACGAAGGCTTACTTGAATCCTCTGTCGGCACCCAACTGCAAAGGGCGTGGTACCGACTTGACCAGTTCTCTTTGGTGCGGGTTCCTGGGTGGTTTTTCATATCGCGTGCCTGTGCCACACTTTCGTTCATTGTTATTATAAAAACCACCATGTCAGCAGCCGAAACTGCCGCTGACACCATCGACAGTTTCCAGGCGTGTCTCCTGCTAAACCCTGCGGACTACAGAGCACGCCCACTGTTCCCGACGAACTCCCGATTCAGCACTGTCGAGGACGCCAGGCAGTGGACCCTCTAAAGCCTACCGTGGAGAATAGCCGAAGCTCAACTGGCTGTTAACTTATCGACGAACCTGGCAAGCCTAAACCTTGTCTTTATTTTCCGGCTATTGGAGAAATCTCTGTCTTGATCCACGAAATTCGTGGAAACCATGTTTCCCGGTACGTAGTCCTCTTTTCCTTCTGGCGTGTTTCTCATCTGATCATGATTTTTCAGACGCTCAGTCTCCGTGACACATTATCAACAGACTGAAAGCCGGGGTCGTCTAGTGACTCTTCTGCAAGCTCACGGCCCGAAAAATTCTGTTGCTATCTTCGATCCTCACAACCAATGCCAATGCCATTGCCAAGGTAAGGAAGGCATGGAAAAATTTATCTCGTTTTATACACAGAACTAGACCGTCTACAGATCATCTCGAACTTCAACAGGAGATTAGAAAAGCATCCCAGAAGAAGGAACGAGAGGTCCTCCTTGTCGTCTGGCCTTCTGACCTCCCCACCACAGAAGGAACATGTAAGGTGTACTTCATATCGCCCTACTTGTGCATAATATACGGGGGGGAGAATCCAAAAGGTGAACGTTAAATCGAAATAAATATCGTTTAAAAGAAGCAAGGGCTCTCTTCTGCAATACTATGCTATTGCTAATGATTCCAGAGAAAGTCCCTATTCTCTTTTATACTGAGCAGCTATCTATTAACCTTAGATGCTTGTACGAGCAAAACATGACAAGTAGCATAACTTAAGCGATATATAGGCTTGCGCGATTTGCAGTCATTTTCCTCCCCAGACTGGTACCAGGATCCGGGCACCGTCTGGATTAGTAATACATACCAAGCATCGAAAACCTCTCGCGCAAACCGTATACATGGACCGCTTTGAAGCACAACTTTCTCTCTAGGAAAGCTAGTATCTCCCTGCTTGTCCGATGCATTCCCAAAAAACGTACGTCTTGATATTTTAGCAATTATCTGAATGCTTGCATGAATGTTGCGCGCGTTATGTGCACGTGTATCGAAAGAGCGGGGAGCTGAGACAAATTTTATAGTTTGATAAGGACTCTCCGAAGCAAGGGTTCTTCTTCACTTCTTTCACACGTCGAGAATGTCCACCGCTGGTCAGGTAAATGACAGGCCGTGAAGATTCACAAAACTAGAGCTCACGGTGTTTCTTGTTTATTAGGTTATCAAGTGCCGTGCTGCTATTGCCTGGGAGGCCGGAAAGCCTCTCTGTACGTTGGTCGCGTCTATAGAAGAAGAATGATACCGTACGAAAAAAAGAAAAAAAACTGACGCGACGTTTGTTTTTGTGTAGCTATCGAGGAAATCGAAGTGGCACCTCCCAAGGCTCACGAGGTCCGCATCAAGATCCTTTACACCGGCGTGTAAGTCAACAAACGTTTCTTTCTGATTCTATTAGAAAGACTGATATCCCCGATCTCTCTATAGTTGTCATACCGATGCGTACACCCTGTCCGGCAGCGGTAAGTCAATGTGATCTTTGTTTAATGGGGTGAGTGAAAGACTGACGAAATGTTGTTGTTAGACCCTGAGGGCGTCTTCCCAGTGATTCTGGGTCACGAAGGCGGTGGTATTGTGGAATCTGTGGGTGAAGGTGTGACCGAAGTGGCTCCGGGTGACCACGTCATCCCACTTTATACCGCAGAATGCAGACAGTGCAAGTTCTGCAAGAGTGGCAAGACCAACCTCTGTGGTGCCGTCAGAGCTACTCAGGTAAAAAAAATTGCCTAAGTCCCCAGTTATCAGCGGATTTAACAAAAATTAAACGACGGGTAGGGCCGTGGTCTGATGCCTGACGAGACTGTCCGTTTCACTTGCAAGGGCAAACCCATCTATCACTACATGGGTTGTTCGACATTTTCCGAGTACACCGGTATGTGTGTCTGTCTGAAATCATCCTGTATCCCTTGCCTGCTGAGTAATAACTGGGTTTTTTCTTTGGGCGGTAGTTGTTGCTGACGTTTCTGTGGTCAAGGTGGATCCCCGCCCCAGTCTGCAGAAGCTCTGCCTTTTGGGATGCGGTGTGACGACCGGCTTTGGTGCTGCGACGCGCACGGCCAAGGTCACCAAGGGTTCTTCGGTGCGTCCTCAAACCATCTACAAGGCAAGGGGAAAGAACGCTAACTGGTATATACATTTCCTTCCAGGTTGCTATCTTTGGTATGGGATGTGTTGGTCTTAGCGTCGCCCAAGGATGTGTTTACAACGGGGCTGGGTAATTCTCTCGCGCGATGCCGAAAACGACGACAAGCTGACAGAGCTATATATATAGTCGCATTATTGCTATCGATACCAACCCAAAGAAGGAGAAGGTCGCTCGCGAGTTTGGCTGCACCGACTTTGTGAACCCAAACGACTACCCTGACAAGCCGATCCAGCAAGTCCTGATCGACATGACCGATGGCGGTCTGGACTACACCTTTGACTGCACTGGCAACGTGAACGTGATGCGGGCCGCCTTGGAGGCCTGCCACAAGGGCTGGGGTGAATCCACCATCATTGGTGTGGCGGCCGCCGGCCAGGAGATCAGCACCCGTCCGTTCCAGCTGGTCACCGGCCGTGTCTGGCGCGGCTCGGCCTTCGGTGGCGTCAAGGGCAGAACCGAAATGCCAGGCTTGGTCAAGGAATACATGGAAGGCAGGCTCAAGGTCGACGAGTTCATTACCCACACCATGGACTTTAATGACATCAACAAGGCGTTCGACGCTATGCACTCGGGCGAATGGTAAATTTGTTGCTATGGTTTTCGTTGTTCTAAGAGCCCCGCATTAACCTTGTTTTTGTTGTAGCATTCGCGCCGTGGTTACTGTTCAGCAAGAATAAGTAGTAGCATCCCCCGATGTCTATTCTTTACTCGTTTATCCCCCCTGCTTTCCCACCCCGTCTGTAGCCATTATATCGTCCCCCAATCTACATAATATAGCCAATTTGAAAGCGCTGATTTCATCGACGTGGAAAGAATGACGCGTGCTAAGTAGTCAATGGATGTGCTGCATCGATCTATGTCTGTCGATATATATATATATATATATATATATATATATCCAGCATTGGTGAACGAGAGGGCAGTTCTTGTGAACAACCAGTTATTCTGCGCTTATCTGCAGGAACATCAGATCATTGCTCTTTGGCGTCTTCATTTAGCAAATAATGCCTCTTATAGGAAAATATTGCGTCCATGTGACTGGCTCAGAGTCATTTTGTAGGCAAATCGGCTCACATGAGCTGGTCTCGGATAGACGCATAATGCACGATTATGCAATTTCCCTCGCACGGAAACACTGATAAAGTTCTGGAGCCTATGATAGAATGACAATTCATTCTCTGATCAAGAGCTGTATGCTTTCCTGCTATTGTATGTGCAGGCAAAGAGTTGCTTGATTGCGATGAGACGGATATTCTACGCGCGCCGTTTTGGCCGTCATTGTAATGTCGGAAATACTGTTCCGCGGTACGTATAATCTAGATACGTATTCACCGTGTGCATGACTTGTAACATTGGACGCAATACTGCTCTGAAAGCAGGAATGGAATTACGGCGCCAACTGATATCATTTTTATGCATAAATCCGTGGCCCCACAAGCATTTGTAATGCTTCGTTTCTCCGTATGGACTGTGTATGCTCTTCTTCACCAAGCGCCGTCTGCTCATTGGCACATTCCATTAACCGTTCTGTCAGAATTCCTGTACAATGATTCTCTTTCGAATGCACATTGCAACATTTGGCAAGGAGAACTTTTCTTTTAGCCGGCCTTAGAGTTGATAAATATCCGAGAGTCCTGGTTATTGTCCCAAAAGGGCTCCTTGCATGGTACGGGACGGATCAACCTTTTTGCGTCCGACCGCGACAAAATTGCGTCATGGCGAAAAAGTCAGATCGACCCAAGTTGCGGCTCGCGGTGGGCTATACTTTAATCACACCTCTTCTTCTTTATTGCTTGTTTCTCCATGGCTTTATCCAACACCTTGTATAGCATCTTTGAAGGCAAAGAGACGAATGCAAAGCACGCAGCCTTGATTGTTCCGTCCTCCGCACCTCTGCCCACCGTACTGACGTATCCACAGCTCTTGAACGCTATCCGCGACTTTTCCGCCCAACTGACGGCCATCGTGCCCGAACTCGCCGCGGGCGACGCTGTGGCCATCGCCTATCCCAACTCTGTCGAATTCGTCGTCTCTTTTCTTGCGACCGGCATGTTGCGTCTCGTGTCTGCGCCGCTCAATCCTGCCTACACAGAGGACGAATTCAACTTTTATCTCGAGGACTCCAAGGCCAAAGTCATCCTCCTCCCGCCCGGCGCATCCAACGATCCCAAGAATGCCGCGGTCCGTGCGGCCCGTAAACAAAACACCGCGGTCGTCCAAGTCTATTGGAACGGAACAGCCATTGAGCTTCACAGCAGCGCCACCGCCGCCGCCGTACCAGAACCTCGGCATCATTCCCTTTTAGCCTTCCAGCCACAGCCGGACGATGTTGCGCTCTTGCTGCATACCAGCGGTACCACCGGTCGTCCTAAAGGTTAGACGAATCATGCGCCAGAAAAAAAAAGAAGCCGCTCCAGTGGGCATAACGTGCGAGTTTCTTTTTTTTACATAGGCGTTCCGTTGTCCCATCTCAACTTGGTCACATCCATGCGCAATATTGTCGGTACCTATGAACTGACGCCTCGTGACCGGACTCTCTTGGTGATGCCATTATTCCACGTCCACGGTTTGGTCTGTGGTCTGTTGTCTTCCTTACTGTCCGGAGGTTCGGTCGTGATTCCACAAAGGTTCAGCGCTTCCCATTTCTGGAAGGACTTTACTGACCACAAATGTAACTGGTACACGGCTGGTATGTCTCACACACACACACACACACAAAAGCCTTGGCTCTATCACTCATCGTCATGCATGAACAGTGCCGACCATCCACCAAATCCTGCTCAGAAACCCACCCGAAAAGGTGCCACCGATCCGGTTCATCCGCTCATGCTCGTCCAGCCTGGCTCCCGCGACGTTCCATGCGATCGAAAAGCACTTCAAGGCGCCTGTCCTGGAAGCGTATGCGATGACGGAGGCTGCGCACCAAATGACATCGAACCCGCTGCCGCATCGCGGGCCGCACAAGCCCGGGTCCGTCGGGTTCGGCCACGGCGTCGAGGTCGTGATTCTGGACGAAGACGGCAACCCGGCCGAGGAAGGCGAGGTGTGCATCAAGGGCGCCAACGTGACGCGCGGGTACCTGAACAACCCGGAGGCGACGGCCAAGTCGTTCACGCGGGACGGCTACTTCCGCACGGGCGACCAGGGCAAGAAGGACAAGGACGGCTACCTGATCCTGACGGGCCGGATCAAGGAACTGATTAACCGCGGCGGCGAAAAGATCTCCCCGCTGGAGCTGGACGCGGTGCTCCTGAGCCACCCCAAGGTCGCCGAGGCCGTCAGCTTTGCGGTGCCCGACCCGATCTACGGCCAGGAAGTCCACGCAGCCGTCGTCCTCACCGCCAAGGAGCAGCACGCCAACCCGCACGAAAAGGCAGTCGAACAGGAGTTGCAGGCTTATTGTGCAGCCAAGTTGGCCAAGTTCAAGGTACCGAAACGGATCTACGTGACCCAGCACATGCCAAAGACGGCCACGGGTAAAATTCAACGCCGGATCGTGAGTCAGACCTTCTTCAAGGAGTCATCACCACAGCAACAACGACCGTTGGCCAAATTGTAAAGCCAAAGATTTATATATTCATATATACCTCTTGTATTATCCATAGATTTCATTCGTTCTTTCTTGCATTGCGCGTGCTCTTCTTTTTAAATCCATGTCAGAATGAAAAAAAAGCACTACAGTAGTTTTGTTATAACGCATTGGTGACATGTCGCAAAGTACGTTTGGACTGGATGCGACATCCCCCCTATCCAGTGCCTGAAATTCGTCAGAAATGCAATCTGCGGGAGGAGTGACCGGTCGTGTGCATATGTGTGTGATTGCCTGCCTGTTGCCCTGGTTTTCATCGATTCTCCCATTAGGACCTATTAGCAATGGATCTTTACTCTCTTGTTATTCTTCTTTGGTATCGGATGCTACTTTATATTTTCTGTCTGATCATCGCTACCGTCTCGTGTGCTCCGGCTGATTTCCAGTGGAGCCGCATCGAGACCCTGTTTACCTTTGGCGATTCGTACACGACTCAGAATCTGGACCTTGCGACCCTGAAATATCCATGCGCCGAATGCACGTCGGCCGGCGGGATCAACTGGGTCGAAGCCTTGGTGGCCTTGCAACCTAGCATCAAGGCCTACTGGGACCTGGCTTACAACAGCGCTCCCATCGCCAACCGCCTCGTTGGCCAGGTAACCCAACCTTTGATGATGATAAGGCAATACGCAAAGATACTTGCTAACTCACCACCGATCTAAAGAATAATTCGCAAGTGATCGATGTCACGACGCAAATCACTCGGCTGTTTCCGACCCACTTTCTTGCGGACGGCATGCAGTGGGACCCCGAAAAGACGCTGTATATGATCTGGGTCGGCATCAACGACATTGATCTGACCGCAGACTGGCCCGCCGACACGGACCAGCTCGATGCAGCCTTGATGGATCAATACGGGACATTAATCGTACGCTATCTATCTTTATCGGTCCAAGTACAAGTGGTCCTGACGATGACCTTGGCTTTTTTCGTAGGACTTTTTGTACAAGCATCAGGCGCAGCAAATAGTACTCTTGAACGTTCCTCCCATTGACCGTTCGCCCATGTGGCAACGACAAGGCGTGCAGGCTGTGACCCGCATCCGAGATCGCGTGACCGGTATGTATTATGTCCAAAGCGGTTATTGTTATGCGCCAATGTTTGTTGATCAGGCAACACAGACTTTAATCGCCAATGGCTGACGCTGTGTGAACGCCTCAAGCAGGAAGTGCCTCATCTTTATGCATTCGATGCATGGTCGGTCTTTACGGCTATTTTGGATCATCCAGGTCGCTACGGATTCAAAAACGTGACGAGCTACTGGGACCCACCTTCTTCTACGCGTGACGGAGCGTTGGAGGAGTAAGTGCCTCAGAACAAATACCGCTCTATTTTGTGCTGATCTAGGGTGGGGCAATTTAGCTACTTTTGGTGGAACGATCTCCATCCAACATCCAAAGTACATTCTTTCATAGCTGAATCGCTGCATGTCTTTCTCGAGTATCAATCATCGTCTTCCCAGTAGTAATAGATAGTAATAAAGCGAACGGACATTGAATTGAACCTTTGGCAACACGCGCTTCCTCGGTGTTTGCCCCCCCTTCCTTGTCCAGTAGTATACAGAGAGCTACATAATGTCATCACTGTCAGACGAGACAATCCGTAAAGTAAGCCATCGCCATCGTCGCATCGGAGGCAAAAGCGCGCACCAACAACCAGGATTAGGTGTTTGTGGAATTACAAGCGAAATACGTTCAGAGCACGCAACAGGTCAACGCCATCAAAGCACAGATACAAGCCAGACAGCGCGATCGCAAAATGGCAGAGCTCACTCGGCGAGAACTTGACACGCTCGATCTGCAGACCAAGACATACAAGCCCGTCGGTAAAATGTAAGCCTAATCGATCGGATGGAGTCTCTTTCTTCGATGGCATTGACGACGACGAGGAATTAGGTTCATTCAAACACCATTGAGCGACATGAAAAAGCTGTACGAACAACGTGTCAAGGAATCCGATGACAAAATTGCTCAGCTCGAGAAGAGCCAGAAATATTGGGATCGCGCTGCATCCGATGCCGAAAGCAATCTCAAGGATATCCTGCAAGGACCACGCACCATGTAAAAAAAAAAATAAATAGAAAGAAAGAAAAGAGGAACAATTGCCCGTCCGTATCGTTTATACAATTTTGTAAAGAGACATGCCGGATGTGCGGAAGGATAAAAAGCTTAGAAGTACGAAATGTCGCCAAACTTTTCCCTGTAGCCAGGAACGGAGAACTGGCCCTTTTGAACCATTTCTTCCACTTTCTTGATCAGGTTGGGGTTGGCAGCAACCACGTCGTCGACCTGGATAACAAGGAATCGTCAATGTCTTTCTGTCTCTGTCTGTTTCGCTACAAAGAAAGGTGTTACCTTCAATTGTTCGATAGGTCGCGAGTTCTCAATGTTGGCTAGCGTCGCCTTCAAGTCCTTGAGCTCAGCCTCAATCTTTTGGACCGTGTTTGTCGCTCTCTCGATCTGTGCATGCGATTCCGTTAAAGAGCAAGATGACGCGCCACCATTGCTTTTAAAAACTTACAGCTTTGGCTTCGAATTGGTCAATGGCCTTCAATTGAGCATCCAGGTTGTACGGCACAGGCTTAAAGCTGTTGACCGCCTTCTCGGCCTGGTCGACCACGGCCTGGTTCTTGAGCACTTTGCGGTAGTAGGCGAAATCAACTGTGGTCGACTGCGTCTTGAGTTCAGCCAGGACACGCTTCGCCTCATCGTGGCGCTTGCGGAACGCCTGCAGAGCCGCGGCGGTCTCCTGGGGCAGGTTGCTGCTCAACTTTTGCCAGTCGATTTGCTTGGCGGCGGCACGAACACTAGAAGCCATTTGCTCTCAACTAGAAAGTTTACAAAAAGCACAGGGTTAAAAATTTTGGTGCGCTTCGTCAGATACCCCCCCTAGCCCTTCGCGCGGCGCCCGCCGGGCGGCTCCCGGGTGACGTAATGGCTTTTTCTTTTTCCAGCTTTGTAACTTGCTACTACTCGACCCAATCGTCTCTTGCATGAGATCAACTTTACGATAAGAGAAGCATAGTTTTCTGCTACCTGCGGTGAGTTATAAAATTGCTACTGGGACAGCCATGGCCGTTCGTCAATGTGCACGCGCAAAAAATAAAATCGTTTACTTCTGCAACTGCTGCCAGCTATACAATGGCTACGACCGTGCGTTTTTGAAAAATATACATTTACAAAGTAATCTTCAAAGTAACTATCTGGAACGGAACGATATTCAAGTAGACACCTTCAGCTTGTCGTCGCAAAGCCGCTTGCTGTTGTAACTCGACGATATCATCGTCAAGAACTCGCAAGTTGGTGCTGAACGTCCGGTCGCCCATTGTCCCAGTTGACGTCGTCCCTGTTGGGACGATTTCTAATTCGTCTTCTAGAATATTACATCGATATATCTTTTTCATGGGAAGTGAACTACAAGCACCTAGAGCGTTAGCATTCTTCCATTGAATCACGGATTGCTGCACGAACTAACTAACCAAACCAATCGAGCTCTGGCGTGGCCGCCATAAGCTTCGTATAATCGTACAATAATGTCTCCACTGTCTTCAGCTTTCTTGAATGTATCCAGGATAACATTAGGCGCGTCTTCCAGTCGGAATTGCGGCAGATTGTTGGATATGCTATTCATCTTGCTGTAGGGTATCGGCCTACATACACAGGTCAGCTCATAGTCGCCTGCTGTGGGAAACCAACCGGAAGTATACGTACCTTGTTAACAGCGGTACATTAAAGTTGTATCCTTCTCGGACCACGTCCGATTGCATAAAGTGTCCTTCATGAGGATATATTGCGTACTTGAATACATGGTGACCTGGTTTGACTGACTATTAGCATGCTTTCTTTGGTATGACCAAGTCTGTGCGTACCAATGTCGCAATTCGAGTCAGGCGCCTATCAATCGCATTGAATACCATATTGCATAGTAGTACGACAATGGCTGCTTCTTGCTTACCTTGGGAGAGCGAATGAGTGAGAGGCGTACAACGTTCTTGTGTGCCGCATAGCCATACTTGCAATCATTCAGAAGTGCAACACCGTAACCGTATTCAGAAATATCAGCATACTTGTGTCCAGCAACCTCGAACTTGGCACTCTCCCATGATGTGTTGTAGTAAGTTGGTCGTTGGACAAAGCCATATTGCGTCTCATATGTTGCCTACCGATAAAGAAATGAATAAATAAAAGAAATGTCAAAAGCTCAAAGTCTTCATTTACCTTATCAGCCATGATATCCCATGCAAATTCCACTTTCTAGCGCCAGGTTAGTATCCCTCTTGCCAATCCTTTCAAGCTTTCTGCACAAACCAAAAACTGCCTATTCTCATTCCAGTCAACTTCTGTCTCAAAATCGATACGACGTGATATTGCTGTCAGCACCACGATCTGTCGTAGTCTGCTCGTTTCAGATATCCGCTTTTCAACTAGCAATGCAGCGCGCAAGGGTCCTTGTTCCAGTAATTGCACGGAACCTTCTTCCACAATCTGGCCCTTTTCCAAGTGGTATATTTCGACTACAATGGGGTCAGCCCAAAGATAATCAAAGAACGAAAATTGGCATACCATCCCAAGCTACAACCCACGGCAAGCAAGAAGATATGATTTCAGTTTCACGAAATGTTCGCTCATATAACCTATCAGAACATACCATCCCAAAAGAGCGGCTGGCGACGGATAACTTTAGCTTCATCTAGCATCTAATATTTTTGGGCATACCGAGTACTTACAATATCTTCGTACATTCTAAATACGTTTCCTCGTTCTCCGGGTCGAATAAGGGATCGACTTCAGTAATTTCCATCAGTATCATCTACGATATTGACAACGACGATAAACCTTACTCTAGTTTCTTATCCACAAGCGCTATTAAATGACCCGATTTATCGAACGTCGCTCGAATATAAACATTTTCCATCACAATATTGTTATTCTTGTCGGTCGAAACTTTAACGGGAACGTAATCAGGCTCTTCGCTCAGTGTGTATGCCTTGACTCCAAGAGGTGGTACGTTGCTGACTGCATGCAATGAATAAGCTCATACACATCGGCCGTATAGACCTCCTAAGCAATACTACTCACCGAGTGCATATCCTGTTCGTCCAAACGCTGAATACTGTTTCATGGCCGGTAATCTTTCATCCAACGGCACCTCAATGATTTCCCGTCTTGGCCAGGCTAAGGTATTGAAGACAGCAAGGGCTAAAAAAGCATTTCCCGCTCAAAATCTCGACGTTGAACCTGCAAGAACCAGTCCACGTTTTTTTTACCTTGTTTCTCTTCAGGAAGTGCAGCGGGATCCAAATCAAGTAATCTGTCTATGAGTGATTCCCTCTCACGTTTGGCAAGTTGATCCACTTTGGCGTACATCTAGCATCAGACGTCAGTTCCGTGCTTACATGTGCTGGCAAACAACACACACCTGCAAACAGTCGTCATATACCATCTCTATGGCAGAGCCAGACATAACATCGTGAAACTGAATAAGCGCAATCATCTTCCAAAACTGCTCAAGGTCGGCTTTTGGGTACCTGCACAAATGGATCATTATCTGTTGTCTAGACATGGTGCTATTAAAAGTTTGTTTACTCACTGAAAGTTTTCTGGATCCATAATATGTGCCAAGGTAGCGAAAAACTCGACATCTCGTAGCAAGAATTCACAGCTTCGATTTAGCTTTTTGCATAGAGCATGCGTCGTGAAAATGCCTCGATGTAACTCGAAATACTTTCCCTAAAGTTAGAAAACCAGCCTACAACGATCAAGACACTCGTTGCTTACCATTTCACCGGTCCAAGTTGCCAGTTCAGGAGTTTCCCGTTCAAGTCTTTCGTAAAAATCGGTGGGTGCACCCATTTCAACTTTGGGTAATCCATCCTAAAAGAGGAGAACCTGTTATCAATGTATTTACCAACTGCCTCTTCTCGTCGATATACCATACCACATTTCTCATACGCCTCAACCGTTCAATCATGCTTGACAGCGGTCCACCTCCACCGTCTCCGTTTCCGTAGACTAACAAACTCGTATTGGAATATTCTTTATCTCGATGGTTCCGTACACTTTTCGTGGAAGTGAGTAACAATGGCAAGTCATTTAGAAAGGCGTTAAACCTTACGTTCGAATGAGTTCTTCTGGTGTGCACTGAGCATTGTACGTCTCTGACGGAGGCATATGCGTAAGAGCCTTTGTGCCATCCAAGCCGACCCACCAGAACGTAGTAAAGGGAAACTAAAAGAAACATTGGTACGACAATCACGAACTGGCCCACATCGCACGGACCTTGTTGACATTGTTCCACGAAAGTTTCTGTGTGAAAAAGTATTTCATATCTGCGAGATGCATCAACTGAGGGAGCTGTATATGAAAGCAAGGTGAACATCAATATACTGCTTCTAGAGCAGAACCCGAGGCTGGAGATTACTTGAGACGCATAGCCAAATGAATCAGGAAGCCAGAAGACTTTGCAACGTTTCCCAAAGTGCTCCTCAAAGAACCGTTGCCTGGTTTGTTCCAGTTAGTCTCATTAATGGCATGGACTCAGGCAGTTTCCCCTTACCCCAAAAGGAACTGTCGGCATAATGACTCTCCGCTGGGCATGTTTGTGTCCATTTCGATCCATGTCTGGAACAAAAACGTTCATGTCCATGGACTATATACACCCACGAAGCACACACTGCCTATGACTCACCCCACCAGTCGGCATAAACTGGCCTTGAAGAGCCTTCTCTTTAATGCGTTCCCATAATGGAGGGTAATGATCCTTCACCCATTCGTACTGTTGTGCCTGCGAGCATATGAATTTATATTCCGGGTACCGATCCATCAGTCCAATCTGCGAAGACCAGCTTCGCGCCGCTTTGCGTATGGTCTCCTCAAACGGCCATAACCAGGCAGTATCTGATATAATTAGCTTCATCACCGATAATAGTGTGCTCTGGATATAACTTTACCTATATGACAGTGACCAATGGCGACTATTTCATGCTGGGCATCACCATTTTTTGCGCTCAGGAATCGACCAGCAATTCGGAGGCATTCTTCAAGACTTGAATCATCACCAGGATAGAAAGTATTAACAATCTTGTTGGCCGTGTAAAGAGCTTGAGCGGCACGTGGAGAGTCCGGTGGCAGATCTCTTGCCATCCCTAATATGATCTGGAAATCATACAGCAAGTCCCAAGCGAGTCGATTTGGCACTGCCAAATCCTAGCACAGAATCGTCGGTTGTAGCCTTCTTGATCATAGTAACTTGATTAAAATAGACTTTTTACCAGTTCATTCAAGTTGAAGAATCGGTTTGGATCCGGTGGTCCAATCAAGCCGTTACCAGCTCCAAACATGCCATTGCATGCCATTTCGATATAGAATTGAATGATTTCCCCTCCCTGGGCGTTTGTTGTCAATACGTACTCATGCCGTGCATCACTCCCGGCTGAAAAAGACAGGGTTATCAATATGAAAAGTAAGGGGATCATAACCAAATGGATTTTACCTCCTCCCGTCAAGCCTTGGATCGGAATTCCATCAACGCTCCAAATGAGTGCCTCGTTATCAGCGTTCCAAATAAAGTGAACTTCTTCGCCAGCAAATTCGTTTGGTATACGTATTTGAACATGGAACCAATGGGTCGACTAACGGGGAGTTTAATAGGGGTAGTCTAGACGGATCAAGATATACGACATATACCCATGAAGGCCCGAACCATTCGCCCAAACGCGTAGGCCGAAACTCTTGCTGAACAGCTTCATCAAAGCTGATGCGTTTGAGATCAGGTACGCTATAAACGAGAAGTGAAATAAACTCCTCTGCAAGACAACGACGATCAGTATTGGTACACAAACAAAAAGTGAAAGAACTGTACCAGAGTTTGTCCTGGCTTTGTATAGTTGTGACAACAGGTTAATGTCGTTCCCATTGGCGCCTCCACTGGTGAAATTGCTGCAACGATCGATGGTGATGCTACGGATCAACTTTGGCGTCTCCAGAGCGTTCGGACCTCGATAACGAGAGTCAAAGTAACGCGTGTCGTTCATTGCGTCTGTCCGTCCCTTGAGGAAACCTGATGACGAATACAGGAAAATCGAAGAAAACGTAAAGGTTTATGCACACGGGAAAAGCGTTTTCCTCTTCTCGAGAGTGCGAAGCTGCTGCTCCGAACGCGAGTTCCATTTGGGGTAAAAACGCGGGAAGGTTTTGACGTTCTTCCAACGATGAAAGCTAGATCAACTCTATCAAACAGAACAAAATCCATGTTTAGGATATCGAGCAATTTTTATGAATTGAATCTGCTTCTTCTGGTAAGGCGATCAGACACGACTTTCATACCATCGAAGCGACTTCGATACAAACTCTTCCTTTCATTGGTTCCTCATCCGAGGATATTTCCCTGGTTACACGAGTCATCAATAAGGTTTTCTTTGAAGCCCAACAAGAGGTCTGGACAATTGTCACTGTGCGTAGTAATAATATGACGTGACGATATCTGCACGACTGTCGCTTATTTTCAGCAAGCAGTAGTTAACGATACTGTTTATTGATTGACATATTGCATCAACTGTAAGCCGAATTTGCGCTCATATAACGATTAAGCATTACGCATATGAGAAACATGTTTTACGCTCCCATATGGTACGGAATACGCATCCTCCGCACAATCTGAGCTTCCAGGTTGATGCAAAGAGCATCACAAATATTCAACCATCATTTAGTAATCTTGCCTTTATACACGTCATCGATGGACTTTGTACTTACCTCCCCAGCGGGAAGCTCCCGAGGGGGTATAGCTGTACCATTTGCGGCAGCCTGTCCGCGCACCTATACACACCACGGAGTGTAAACTATTCGTGAAGATACACACGTTTCAGAACTTCTTCTGAGATCTAGTGTACATGTTTAAAGATGACATGTAATTCAGTAAACGAAATCAGGCGACTCATTACAAATTCTGTTTTAGTTCTGTTTGTTTAAATGAACGATGTTGAGGTGCACAGGGATCCTTTGCGTGATGAGAAACATAGTTACCAGGTTTCCTACTTTAACCAACCGGCAACATGACGAAAGACCATTCTTTGTTCTTGTTCTATGCTATGGAAATACTGCTTCTGGAACGGCCATCCTGCGCAGTGTGATACATACTTACTCATTCAATGGATAAACTGTAAAGGACGCTGCTCTTCAATCAAGGCCATGATTTGGTCCGCACTGGCCATCCCGTATTTCTCTTTGATGTCCTTCCTTAGGAAAAAGCGCTTTCGGTTACAAAGTACGCAGAGGATGATCGCCGTGAAGTATCCGACAAGTGTACTGTAACTTTTGAACCCTTCCATTTGCAATATCCGGATTCTCGTAGCGTAAAGCACGAGAATACAATGAGCAAATAATTGTGGCTGGATGGTTTGGTGCTAATTCAGTTCCTATTGATGCCTTAAGTCATCTGGAGTGATGCAAATATCTGATAAAATGATATACGAGTTTATTCGTCGTAACTTGGCCTATTGGACCACGTAAAAGAAACTGATATACTGGTTATACACTCCCCTCCAAAAAGTCTGTCCACACTTCCACGAACTCCGCCAAAGTCAAATACATATGCCTTGACTTTGGAATGGTATTCAAGCACACTCAAGACGTATTTGGACATTTTTAAAGCATAATAGAAGAAGGAGTTCATGAAATATATGTATATAATGAAAAAAAAAAACTCATTTTATTCAGTATCGCGTGTGTCCACCGCCGGCCTCAAGGACGGCGGTACATCTGTCACGCATGGAGCCGACGAGGTTCTTGCAAACTTCAGGTGGAATATTCTTCCATTCGTGCACTAAGGCTTCCGCGAGCTGTTTGGTATTTCTAATACTGTATCTGCGCTTTGCCAAACGCCGTTCGAGTTCATCCCAAAGATGCTCTATCGGATTCAGATCCGGACTTTGTGCAGGCCAGTAGTCCATAACTGGCACCTTGTTTAGCCTCTTCCACCATGAGGCATAAGCGCCAGTATGACAGCTGGCGCCATCTTCTTGGAAGATATACCCATGGCTCTCTTGATCCTTAGTGAGTTGGCGGAGATATGGGTACATGGTGCTGGAGAGTACGTTGACATATTCATCCTGCCCCATATTTCC
>JSYX01000375.1:0-34063 GCA_000787465.1 Thermomucor indicae-seudaticae
CGGCATTACTATTGTAATCGCTAGTGTCTGTAGGTTCTGTGAAACATACTACGTGATGTACCAGTTGCTTGACCACTTTACTATCCTGTTATATGGCTGCAGCTCACATCGTTAACAAGGAAGCAGTCTGAAAATCAACAGATGTCAAGGTTTTAATTTTCACGTTAGTATCTGTCATTTTCTTAGGTAAGTAAGCTAGTCTAGACGTGTTCGCCATTGTTGCGAGCGCCTGCTGCGTGTAGGACTGTTCAGCCGCAGTCCTTGAGAATAGCGACGAAGTTTTCTTCAGCATTGGGAAGCCACTCGGTGATGTTTCTTCAACAATAATAAAACATGCAATTTGGCAAGCTTTTCTTGGACCAGTCTAACGTTTTTCACGTTCCTCAACAATTTTTTAGGCGTTCTATATGGAGTAGGAAAAAGAACGGCTTTAGTGTTTGCCCTGTCTGTCTGTCTGTCTGTCACGCTTTTGATGCTTACACTGCAGTGGTCTGCGCTTTGGGACCGACTTGCATTGGCGCCCAAAAAGTCCACGGAGTACGTGGAAACCAGTGACTTGCCGTCCGAAGAGGGCAGCACTGGAAGCTGGTCATCCAGCTCAATTTTGCTGGCGTCGTGGGAAAATTGGATGACGAAAATTTTCCCTTTGTATACTTTTTCGAATGCTGCCGCAGCTGCTGCGGCTTGACATGTTGCTGCGGTTGGACATCCTGCGGTTGAACCTGGACGGTTACCAAACTTCATCTTCTGAGTCTACAATGGTTGTAGCTGTGGTCAATTCAATCATACGACGTTCCAGTTTGTCCACGTCTTAGGTTCCAGAAGCAGGGACTGCGAGCTATCATCATCTCCTTTTACGAAGTGAACTGTTATGGTCAGTCTCATTCTCATTGACAACAGAGACAATGCCTCTGAATGAGGATTTTTACAACAGTATAAAGACTGTAGAGATCGTTCGCTCTAATAAAGCAATCATATACTCATTCCCGCTTATTCTTCTAACTTCCGTCTTTGTTTTCCACTGTGATGTCTCAATCTCTGGTTGGGAAGTTCTGTGAAGAGATTCAGCTAAGATGTCTCATATTCCCGTTATTGAATCAGTTTACCATGATGACTCTGATGCAGATTTAGAATATTGTTACCGCACTTATTTGTCCTATATAAACAGGAAGAAACTACCTCGTCTCTGTCTAGCAATGGTCTAGAGTTTCCAACCGTTCCGAAAAGTGTACGAGCGTTGAGCCAGCTTGAGGAAAGACTTGTGGCGTCTCGACATGTGTTTCGAACTACCTGGCTGATGATGGGGATCAATAGCCAATATCGTCGCAACAAGGGAATAGTCGACGTGTCTGTGTCAGTTGACACAACTGTTCCTGTGCTGCCAAGGACCTACGATGATACCAACGAGTCCATGCGGGTCTCGCCAGAGAACTGCATTATAGCCGAAATTATGCAGATGGGGAGGGGTTTAAACCGCTGAAAGTGTGGACAGCCCCAGCAGATCTTATAGGCACACCACTACATCAAGAGCTCTGGTACATGCACTATGTACCTGGCTTCATCGTCTGGCAGATATACATACATGGGCCGGTGCATGAAGAACTTAGAATACCTAGATCTGCCGCTTGCGGATTGTTATGAGACGTTGCAAATGTCATTATGCCATAACAAGTGTAATAACATCTCCCTAGTTCAACAATGCTTATGCCGTTCTTTGTATCGGTAAATGGATTTGGGCATGATCTCCCACCACGCACTTCCCACTTCTTTCGGGATCTCTGACTTAAGCTTCAGGGTTTCAAAAGCCCAAGAGGATACATCAATTATGGTGACTTCGTTTTAGCTTGTCTTTAATTAACACTGTGGACGGAGTATGGGGCGCCCTTAAAGTTTCTTTGAAACTGGCTTCGCTAATTTTTTTAAACTTGCCATTCGTACTCCTCATCTGGCTGTCATTGGATGGCGGTGTTTGCAATAATCGTGTGACTGACAGTGGCTGGTGCCGTTTGCTTGCTGCTATAAAATGTGCCCAAACAAAGCAACCTTTAGTTTTCTTTAAGGCGTATCGAAGCGTTGTGGGTCATCTGACAGTGTCTCAGAATGTCAAACTGCGCCAAGATCCATTCAGCAATCATTCAACGTGTCTATCCGTGTATCCAGTGACAGCAGTTCGCCTGAATCAAGGCCGCAAAGTTTATTATCGTTCTAGTGTTCCTTGTATTTTCAGTAATTCACCAGACATGACTTCTGCGAAATGTCGTAGCGAAGAATCGCGAAGTCGTTCTTGCGCATTAGCAACTCGGTCGAGGTTGCATAACTGTCGTATTCGAGGTCCTTTGGACCGCTGACAGAATTTCCATAGAAGCCAGCGTTTCTCTAACTTCTATGGCAATGCGAAAAGCATAAGGCACTTTGAAGCGTTGAAAATGGCATATGCAGAGCTGTATGAAAACAAACCTGAGCTTTTCTGCTGTTAGCGTAAAACGCACTTACATGGAACAACCAATATGAGTTTTACGGATTAGAACGCACAACTGCTAAGCATTTTCAGGATACGGCGATCTTATCGCACAAAAGCAATAGTAAACGGAAACGAGCGGAATAGGCCAGCACCATGAAAGAGCGTATTATAAACAAAATCTTGTGAGAAGGTTGGGGAAAAAAGAACTCTAAGATGATAAAAATAAGTTATCATAAAATGTGATCCCAGCAGGACCTTGGTCTCGACATATCAGTCCTTTACGTTCTGCGATCTATTAAGTGAAAACGGCCAGTGAATCTCGGGTTAGGACCTTTGACGGTAAAAATACGATCAACTTACCATGAGTTGTTCCGTCGCAACTGGTAGTGCAAGCTGCTCCAGCTCCGCCAATTGAAGAGCTGTTACTGACCCACCGTGCTCTTTAATATGTCGATGGATGCGCTGAGCAGCTCTGTCATCGTCCATGTCCAGCGATTGTATTACCAACAATCCACTTGGGAATCGTCGCAGTCGATATGGCAGCCGGAGAGTTTCAAATTGTTGACTTGCTTTATACAGATCCTCGGGGGATATCAGGGCTGAATACGTGCCCAGGATCCTAGTCAATAGCGCTTTTCGAACTTCGCTTGAAAGACACTTACCAACTCCACGTGCGCGATTAAAGAGACAGTATAAATCCGTTAAAGGCTTCATACCGTCTTCTTTATCCAAAAATTTGCTTAGAAATTCTGCAAGCTCTCGTGCCAATTCTTGATGGTAAATGGAGCCTGCTGTACCTCTGACTTATGTGTATTATATATTACAATCCTGCAAGTCTTCGCTTTTGCATTTGCCTACCGAGTGACGGGATCAGATATTCCAAGATTCAACAGATACGTTCGCAATATAGACATTTCATCATCGGTCTTGGTATTGTCCTTGCTCATTTTCATCGAGATTGATTCCGCCAGTTTAACCTGGTTATTTCGGTCTCAACTCATTGTCACTTCCATGACTGCACTGCTATGCTTTACCATTTCAGTCGCTTTAGCCATCAATCGATCGAGATCTTGAAAGGCATCCGTCATCGTCTCGTTGGCGGCTAAATTCGTTTTCGCGATACGGTCTTGGATAGCGCCTGTATTGATCGTTTCATATACTGTTATTCGCAGATCTTATTAGCACTAAACACTTACTGATCCCCACGCTCCGTGTCACGGACAATGATGATGACGAACGTCCGGAAGAAGACTCGACAGCCGGCTGTCCCAACAAACAGGTTGGCATATAGCAGGAATAAACATGGATTGGTCACGAAACCTTACCTTGTCCCATGCCTTGGCTTCTAGAGCGTCCTTCAATCTGGCCAAAAAACTTGATTGCCCTCCAGACCGGAATGCCAATCGTACGTGGGCATCTTCATCGATTGTACGTTGTGCTTCAGAAAGCTGTTCGGATATACTAGCATTTACTGAAGACAGGACAGCTGAAGCGCTTGGAAGTTCGTTTCCGCACATTTCGCACTGGATCATGCTAGGATGGTTGATAAACGTGCATACTTTGCATGCTGTCGGGTTGTCAGACGCTGCTTCTACTGATTCCTTCGAAGGAGCTGGTGGCAAAGACGTGTCAGTGTCCAGGCGTTTGACCCCACACAGATCACATATTTGAGCCGATTCCTTATTCGAAAAGGAACAAATGGTGCACACCCATGGTTTGCCTGGTGAAGACAACGCTGCAGGTGAGAATGGTGTCTGTTGCCGACTTGAGGAAGAGGAATTAGTAGGTGTCGTAATGCCGAGATGTAGAATAATCTTTGGAGACGATCGAAGAAAACCGCTCTGGTGATAGTGAGAACACTCCTCATTGATGACCAGAAAAAAAAGCCATTACTACGGACTTACATAGCTCTCAACGCTTTTAACCAGATGTAACGGGAGTTGGACCGCTCGTTCGGAACTGCGACTACTGTCAACGTAAACGATGCGATGGGAGGTCAGATAGCATACGCCGTCTTGGTAATTCTCGGCTTTGTTCTTTCTAGCAATGTAGACTGAATCAGTAAGCCAATGCATATCGAGATCACCGCATGCATACCCTTCATAAAGCCCTACGCTTCCTTGCTGAATTATCAGAGATTCGTTGGGTGAAAGTATCGGTCGCCAAGAGGACGAGACTTCTGCTTTTTCAAAGTATTTCATCGCATAAGTATCTGCTAAGAACTGGTCGCTTTTTCTGCATGACTTGATCTTTTCGGAAGATCCGACTTTTTCTGCTGCTGTTTTTGACCTTTCCCCTTCTTGCAGAAATGAGAGTAAGCTATTGTTATATCACTTCAAAGTATTTCGGAACGAACACGGCTGATCGGTTATCATAGCTGATCGATAAAACTTTAGAAAAAGACTCATCGGGACATGTGACATTGTACCCCGAAGAATTCGAGGACATGTGGCATGTCTATAACTTGATCTCGAAGGAAGATATGATTAGAGCCACTACCATACGGTACTGGTCTCAATGTCAAGGCCGTAGCATAGGGTAGAACTCATGGAATTCGTTATATCGCCATATAATGCTTTAGGCGTCTACAGTCCGAAAGCACAACCGGCTCCACCACAAGTCAACGCACAAGAATGGTCTTGACGATCACGGTTGAAAGTGTCGATTTCGATCCGCTGGTCGGTCTTTTACGTATCAACGGGCGTGTCTCAAGTGAGAATCCATATGTCAAAGTATGGACGAAGAAAAGAATATTACTCGTTTATCAGTTCGTATACTGACGCCATGTGTTTTCCGTCAGATGGGGAGCTATCATACTATTGACCTCGAATTGAATCGCAAATTTACCCTGTACAAACCAGAATGGGACGTAATTGCACTGGAACGGGTCGATGTTGCGTGCGATATCTCAAAGCAGGCCGATGTTGCTGCTATTGTCTGTCAGGAAGGTAATGCTACAGTAATTCTGGCTCTGGCGAAAGAATTTCATGGACTGAAAATGGATGCTGGGGACAGGTCTAGCCAACATTTGCTTTATGACGGAGCACATGACCATCGTAAAGCAGCGGATAGAGACACCCATTCCGAGGAAGAGAAAAGGTTCCGTTACAAACCACGAAAAGGTTAGTAGGCGCGCAGTTGATTATTTTCTACTATATCATATGATCCAACCGAAGGATGCCATCAGGGTCTCCAGAAGTTTTATGATCAAATCTACCAAGCCATCCTGCGATTATTTGACTTTAATCTCCTAAAGGCTGTGATCATCGCCAGCCCGGGATTCGTCAGAGTAAGCGTCTCAATGCTCGAATATCGAGTTTAACATCCGAATAACCTTTGGAGTGTCGGTAGGAACAAGTATATCAATACATTTTTGATCAAGCTGTCGTAAGTATCCGTATAAAGGTTGCCTGCCTGGTGAATGAAGTTTAAGTAATGCACCGTCTAGAAAACGGACAACAAGACCTTAATGGAGAACAGGCCGAAATTCATCCTTATCCACAGCTCAAGTGGACACAAGCATTCTTTGAACGAAGTTATGCAAGATCCTTCTATCCAAGCAAAGTTGGCGGATACCAAAGCTGCGAAAGAAGTACAAGCGCTGGAACAGTTTTACACGATGCTCAACTCTGATCCTGATCGGGCATTCTATGGTTATAACCATGTTGCTAAAGCCAACGAGCAGGGCGCCATTGGGACATTACTGGTGACTGACGAATTGTTCCGGTAATTAGCCGCCTTGATACGTCGTGGTCTATAGCAGCTTATATGATGATGTTTGCCAGGTCGGCGGATATTGCAACCCGAAAAAAGTATGTTAGTCTTGTCGAGTCTGTCCGGTCTTCAGGCGGCACTGTGCGTGTATTCTCGAGCATGCATGTTTCCGGTGAACGTAAGTAACCGAGCTTTTGCGTCGAGGAAGTGAACTTTTGCTGACTACTTTGTCAAGAATTAAATTCTTTAAGCGGTGTAGCCGCTATCCTGACTTTTCCGTTACCGGATATAGACATGGAGGATGACGAAGAAGATAACACCGTTGCAATATCTGAGGCACAAGCATAGGATCTGGAGCCGTAAAAGTACCGTAGAAGCCAATACAACCTGTTGCATTTTAATATATATGTACAAGAAGCGCTATTGCTTCAAAACGTCATCACCAAACAATGCTGCTGCCGCTTGTGCGACGACAGCCTGCGCAGCTGCTTGTGCTGCAGCATAATTCATGGCCAAAATAGCATCTATAGCTGCCAAGATGTCTGCTTCCCAGAAGCCCATTTCATAATCTACTAAACCGTGCCGTTCCAGTTTGTCCGCCCAAGCAACAACCATTTCGCGTAAACCGTACAGATGTTGATCTGTTAAACGTTCTAGTTCACTGCTTGGTTCGTGTCGTTGTGCGAGTGCATAAAGCCAGCAGTTATTGAGGCCCGCCCAAAATTGCTCGCGATCAATAGCAGTGTAAGGGTGATCATCCGATGTCAAACCTTGAGTGACAATTGTAGGCACAAGCATGTCTGATATCTACTTTTTCTTTCTTGACGAAACGTACCGAGTTGCTCGCAGTGATCGACGACTGCGCTTGTTGCTTTACTCAGCGTTTGAAATCCGCTAACCATGTTTCGTTGCTCGACATGGTCAAGAGTAGCCTTTAGTTGATTTTGTATTTCTTCAAAGCTGGTACAAGAAGTCGGTTCAGGTATGGTGAAGGAATGATAAGGCGCAGTGTTAATTGAGGCATTGTCGGGTTCGGTTTTGACTTGCACAGGATTTTCAGACTTCACAACGATGGGTTCTGTTGAAGACGAAGAAGAATTCTGTTCGCTACTATCATTATTACTGCTATGGCTGCCATCAGTTTGCATGTCCAAATTGTTCGTAACGTTTTGTGATGTGTCTGTGTTCATTTCGGTAGGTCGAGAAAGAGTGAAAAAGTTTGAAGTCGGCGACGGAAAACATAAGCACAATTCGTCAGTAATCCGCGAAGCTTCCAGTAAGCCTGAAGATTCACGTTTGAATACCGCAGCGACCTTTGCGGTTGCAAAATCACAAAGCTAACAAATAAGCCTACGAGACTCGATAGTTGTCAGGTCTTCTAACTTGAGTAATAGGGAAAATGCGGAAAATGTACAGTAGATTTCCAGCAGCGGTAAACATCAGGGTATGCCTTGATAAGGAACCAACATCACTTTTGCCCGTTTGCTGATCCCAGGAAGCCGCTCTGTCATTCTCTCTCTCTCTCTCTTACTCATAATGTAACCTTACAAAATCAGCAAGCTCCAGTTTCGGTGGTGCAATGGAGGTCCTCGGGTAGTCTTAAGCACTACGGTACCCTAGAATGTAAGAAGTGACGCATATGGTAAGATCGGGACGTCAATGCTTTGCGAAGAAACTCCACTAGACTCCTGCATCTGTGCGTTTTGGTCAGGGAAGACCAGCTATTCTCCCAGAGACAAGCAACATCCCGCAACCGATAGCTCCTCATCGAACGCGGGCTCTCCTTGAGGTAATTTAGATTTCTACACATTATAAGGCAAAATAAATATGTCATTTTCCGCAAAGTGTACTAAAGAAAGAGATGTTTCGGCTGCTCTGACGCCTTTCTGTGTCAGACGAAATCAGATTTTCATCAGTGACAAGGTATGTACGCATAACCGACAAGACATTGTTGCGCCAAATTCATCGACATAACAATGCAAACATGCTGGATTTTTAGGTGAGAATCGGTCTTAACATATGGAGCAAAGAAGATGTAGAACGTCGAAAATTTTCTTCAAAATTTAGTGTGATAGCCCCTGGATATTGGCGTGACTGTCATGTTCATGATTCATTTTGTACCCCTTTCCTCCCCAAACTTGCTTTTCATGGCCTATTAGACTGTCATAAACTAGGAAGAAACATATCATGAATGGAACGCCTTCATCAGTGACGTTGGTCACCTTTACCAATAAAAATCAACCTTCTTTTTTTTACCTGCTACACCTACTATGATGAACAACTGGTCATTTGATAATGCTGCGAATAAATACCTGTGAAACAGCCAGAAATAAAACAGGACTAGTTGGATTGCATTAAGCGTACTATACAAAAAGAATCCATTCGTTGCATGCAAAATATTAGAGGTTGGCAGGCTATTACAGATATGAAGTTTAAACGTACTACTTGCTTCAATAAATAACCCGCTTTATGAAAAAGAACTTGCTATTGACGCACCGTCAGAGTGACGGCGCTGTTCGTGTTCGGAAACAAGTGCATGTTCGAACAAAGTTAGTCCTTCAAGTTCTGAAACGGGGTCAATCAGGTTCCAAGATGTAATTCGACCGCTTCTTCAGTCGACTTTTGCTAAAGGCAATCTACCAGCAGGCCCCACACGTAGTTCAATCAGCCTAAATAGATCATCTGCTAAGTAAGTCCGGCCGGTTCTGTCACGCGCATCGAGGCTAAGATTTATGCGTTTCACCCTAAGAAGTGCCTTTCCCTTTCTTGATACTGTAGGCATTGTGGAGCTCCGAATTAAAATACCTTCGTACCATGCATTGTAAATGGTGCTAACAACCTTTCCCTCGTACACTGTATTATAATAGTTTGGATCTATTGTATTCACATTGTATCTCACAAGAGGGAAAAAAGAATGCAGGGTCTACATGCGAGGAATTCAATATGCAAATTTAAATAGTCTATAAATCTTCGTCTAGCAGCTTTTCGCCAATCATTTGCTGAACATCGCGCCAATGAACACGTGTTTGTTCTCCAGTATCTCTCTCTCGAATTGTTACCGTTTCATCCTCTAAACTCTGATAATCCACTGTAACGCACCATGGCGTGCCAATTTCGTCGTGACGGTAATAACGTTTGCCAATCTTTAGCTTCTGTGCTTCGACCATGGTATACCATCCGCGTCGTCTAAGTGATTTGGCTACCTTCTCTACCAACGGCATGAACTCTTGCTTTCCTGTCAGTGGCATCACTGCACACTTGACAGGTGCTAACCGTGGATGAAGTTTAAGAATATTCCGTGGCTCTTTGCTATTATTGGTTGGAACTTGGTGGAATGCGTCGCAAAGGAAAGCCAACAATGCCCGGTTGAGCCCACAAGAGCTCTCGATGACGTTAGGCGTATATCTCCTTGGTCCTTTTTCATTTTCGGGCGGTAAAAGACAGCTGTCTGCATCCGAAGGAATCTGTTCGTCACCTTCCAAAACCGCCTGAAAATTCGCTGAACTATTTTTCATGTGCTGTGTTAAATCATAATCTCCTCTGTGCGCTACTCCTTCGACTTCACCCCAACCCCACGGAAATCGATACTCGACGTCTGTGCATCCAGTCGCATAATGTGCCATCTCATTAGCAGCATGATCACGTGTTCGGAAGTCTTCCTTATGGCAAGCGTGCTCTAGCCACCATCTGAAACGTTGTTCTCGCCAGTATTTGAACCACCGAGATGATTCCCATGGTGCTATAAAGTACTCCAGTTCTAGCTGTTCAAACTCTGGGGTACGGAAAATAGCATGCTCCAGTCGGATCTCGTTTCGGAAAGACTTGCCAACCTGGGCAATGCCAAAGGGAGGCTTTTTGTTCATGGTGCGGGTAACTTGCTCATAGTTGATAAAGACGCCTTGAGCGGTCTCCGGTCGAAGATAGACTGTGGATGGCCGAAGGACCTGATCAACCAAGTCGCGCACGGACGATGGTCCACCGCTGCTGGCATGCTGCTTTGTTGTTTGGATAATACGGTCTATCGGGTCAATCGGATCCAGGAACGTCTTGAACATCAAGTTGAAGGGTCGTTCTGATGTCAGGAATGGGGAGTTGCTGTTTGGTTCTGCGTATCCACGGTATTCAATCTGTACAGGTGCAAACCCGTCTTGGACAGCGAACCGGATCCGCCCGCCTTGCCTGTTTTCGTCTGGTTGAACCATCTCTTCTACGTGCAAATACAGCGTCTTGCCTTCAAGTGATGCGACAACGCCCGGGGCTATTTGTTCTGACATCATCCTTTTCCATTCCTGAGCTGTCGCTTTGTCGGGAGCAGTAAGAGGCAGTCGACCCCGCCCACCAGCACCCGCTTTGTCGGGTATAAAGTTCAGGGGCGGTGCTTTGTCAGGTCGGAAACGCTCTTTGGTTAATATGCAGTCGACCAGCAGATCAGTAAACTCGTCAACGTGTCCTGAAGCTTTCAGTACTGGGTGCGGCGTCAAAATGCTCGTGTCGAGCCCGACAACGTCGTCACGATTATACACATGTCGTTGCCACCATGAATTCAGAATGTTCTTTTTGAGTTCGACGCCGAGTGGTCCATAGTCATAGGCGCCGCGTAAACCACCATATATCTCGGCCGATTGATACAAGAATCCACGACGTTTACATAAGTCGAGTAATGCCCGAAATCTTTGAGCCATGAGCGAGTTCTCCCCCTGGAAAGAGTCACGGAGCCGGAGGGAAGTGGTCTCCGGGGCTCCCATTTTTGTCTAATTTGACTTTCAAAGCAGCCAACCCTCAATTCAATGACCTCCACTAATGGATGTCCAATAAAGACAACCGATGTCCGTACGAGAGATGCCTTGCTGGCGTCACAAAAGAATTTTGAGAAATGTCAACTTTATGAACTGGTGCAGTACGAATGTGAAGTTCGCAGCACACACATTGAATGCAGTCCATTCGTGCGAGTGTTCTTGAGGTAAAATCAACCTTTAACGGATAGTGTTTATTGTTTATTCAAGACTCTTCTTATAAAAGGTGTGCTGGTAAACCAACGATAGAAGTAACGCCAGAGTATGATCGGAATGGCAAACCAGTGACGAGGCACGTTGTAACCGCGATACTAAGAGATAGAATTTGGGCTGATGGAAACTATTTTAGTGTTCTGCCGGATTTTGGCGCGGTTGGCTCAAAATCGCCACCTGGTGTTGTCATGATGGAAAATCAGAAAGACTGACTGATCCGATCATACTCGTTCGTTTGATACCATTTATCATTTTAGTTAGAAGGGGACGCAATCGTTTTATCGCCTAATTTATCGATTACCATGCACTGATACATAGACAAAAAGCTCCTACTGAAAGAGTTGACTTTCAGATACATATATATAAGTTTGCGCACAGGTTACAACGAAAAAGAAAAAACAACGGCACATTATCGCAGCATGAAAAGAACGCTTATTATTTCGCTACTACTAAAGATCTCGATGGTGTTGGCGCTTTCCCCCGATCTTACCAGCTCAATGTTTCCCGATTTAGCTGAACAATTCACACCGGAACAACTCGCTATTGCTGAGAATGTCTTACAAAGAATGGAGGCCTTTCCTGTTTCCAAGGAAAACGCGGTGCCTCAGTTAAGCGGTGTCTCGTCTAATCAACTATTAGCGCCGCCCGCTGAGGCGAGAGCCGCAGCGGCACCAGATGGACACGTCAGCACGCCCCTACAAGCCGTGCAGCCACCACAAGCTGTGCAGCCACCACAAGCCGTGCAGCCCCCACAAGCTGTGCAGCCACCGCAAGCTGTGGAAGCCCCGCAAGCTGTGCAGCCTCCGCCGGCTCCTGTCAATGTCCCTGCGTCAAACCCTGCTCCCGTCGACCAGCAGCAGCAACAACAACAAGTCCCCGCACAGTTAGCAAATCCTGCGCCCCAGCCCGGAACCCCCGTATCTTCCCCGGCGCCCGCTCCTGTCGCAGCGACGCTTCCCCCGGCAGCAGTGCCAACCGCTAACTACTCGCTGACGACCGCTTCTATGACGACCTCTCCTGCGGCGTCAGTATCCACTCTCACGTCTGCAACGCGTTCCGCCCCGACGTCGACAATGACTCGTTCTGCGTTGCCTTCACCGCACGGTGCTGCTAGCTCGGTCCACCTTTCCTTTGTTGCTCTTATTCTCGTGATAGTCTGCTCTACGTCGACCTTACTCTAGTGTTCAAATAACTTTTCTTGTTCACAACTTTAGTACGTACTAGTTATGAAATAAAAAATGTGAGGAATCAGACACAGTATGCCTAATGATCTCGACATAGACTTCAGTACACGGGACAACGTAATATGTTACAATTTCATTATCAATGAAAAGAATTTGCTGCATGTATCATATACCAAAGAAAGCGGGGTGATCTAACGCAGGGAAACAGGGAATGGTTGGATATGTCGATGCAGAATGGAAAGGGGTGTGATAAAGCGAAGAAACTGGTTTGCTGGAGGGCGAATAAATGTTGCTCTAGAATTACTGAAGGTATGACTTAGTTGTTACTTAGACGGCAAAGGACTCGCCACAACCGCAAACACCTTTAGCATTGGGGTTGTGGAACACGAACTGCGATGACAACTTGTCTTCGACATAGTCCATCTCTGAACCCAAGATTGTGATGAGTGCTTTAGAGTCAACAAGTACCGTTACGCCTATATGAAAGCTGCGTTAGTTACTGGGCAAAAAAGAATAGTACGACGACTAAGATAAACACATACCGTCTTGCTGAACCACTTCGTCGAATTTGCCCTTCTGGTCAGTAAACTCCAACATGTAAGAATTTCCAGAGCAACCTTTTTGTCTGACTCCCACACGAAGGTACTGTGGCTTCGGCCCTTCTGTTAATCGTTTTAATTGCTTCACAGCAGCCGGCGTCTATGTAATCCAGGTGTTAGCATTAACTCAATCGATGACTAAGCAGAAGCCTGTTGCTCAATTGGAAACTTACCAAAGTCAGAGCTGCCTTTCGCAAACGTAACCGAGAGCCGGAATTAGAAGAAGTCTTCGCTGAATTCGCTGCAGCTTGTCGGACAACAGCACCAATGGTCATGACGACGGACTTGTTATTTTACGAGTGGAAGGGATGCGGGTAGTAAAATATCTTTTTATATCAACCGGCTATACCTATAGCCGGCCAATAAAATGTTGAGCTTCGAAAGAGAAACAAACATCCAGAATATCGAAAGTTTCTATGTGCATGGATTGTCGCTTGGTCCTCACGAGTACAATTCGTGGATTTGCTTGATTTATATCCAGGACTAGTGACCAGACTCTGGAAGCCTTCTGGAGTTTTAAATTCGAGAAGTCGTAAAAGTTGGACTGAAAGACAAAAAATGGCAATACTGCCGTTGTACTGTAGACGACGTTCGCGCTGCCCGGAATACATTAGGACTTATGACCCAAATAACGTTGCTCAAATATGACAGCTCAACGTTAAGTTAGTCCGTCATGGCAATCAAAAGCACGCGGGCTATGTATAAATTGTAATTGATATTCAATGTCTTCCCGTTGAAGAGGAACAGCGAAAGATGTCTAATTACATAGTTCCGACCTCAGCAAGGCAACTTGAACACCAAGTAGGAGTTCATTGATTATACTTAGTTAACTCACCACACGCTAATATATAAATTGTTAAAGCTCGTTAAATGGGTCATTCTTCAAGGACTATAATAACCGCGACAATCAGCACAGTACTCTAGACCGCCTTCTGCAAATTCTGTCTACATATATCTAAGCCCATGGGAGTACGTCAGGAAAACACCGGGCCATTCTCACTAGCAGAAAAGGGGCGTTGATGCGCTTATACAGTACAAGAAGCGATGAAGAGAGGTGCAATTGGCAAGCAAACAATCACAGCTTATAAACGCGCTCTAAAGCATCCCATGTAGTTTAAGACAGCAACATGTGCAATATTTGATGACCGTATAATGGACCGAATAGTAAAGCATACTGCGAGACTGGATGTCAGTTTGCACCCATGTTCGAGACATCGACCACTAACGCGTGCAACGTGAGAACGCCAATGGTCCGAGACATGAGTCTTGCATTAAACGTTCCGTGTCTGTCAGTATGAAAATTGAGGTTCATTTTTGCAGATGCAAGGTGTAAAGGTCTTGGTGTAAAATTTATCTGGGATGTAAATGCGAATAGTTTAAGCATAAATCGCACTCGTGTTTATCGTTACATACACGTAAACGTCGAGGATAAAGTTCTTTTGACTGTAGCCTGAGAGGGTTAAAGTGGAGAAGTCTTCTAGATGCAAAGCCTAGGTATAAAATTCCATTTTTGCTCAGCATCTCCCATATGCGTTGTCACCGCGGATCCTATCAAAGAACACAACGCGTCCATGAATCTGTTTATTGCGAGAAACCTCACACCTGATACGAAGAATGGACTCCGATGATCACGAGGAAGGCAACACACTGGTGTCAGGACTCTTAAGGTGCAACAGTGGCCTGCTGGACAGGGTTTCTCTTCTTTTCTCTCTCTCTTTGACAACTAGTTGGGTTCCGTTTGACAGCTATGAAAAAGGTACTACTTCTTCATAAAGCACTCGACCTTCGTTCCCAAGCGTTGGGGTTCGGAATAAAGGATCGATCGTCGCAAGAACGACTTGTGCGATGAGCAGAACTGAACGGAAGAGACGACTTTTCAACGACATCATCTGATTTTTCGTTTTCCGGTAAAAAAATTAGGTGCTGTTAATGGGAAAATGGGGTGCAGGCAAGACATCAATGCGATCTATCATATTCCACAATAATGTTGCGCGCCGGACCCGAGAACTTGGGCCGACCAGTAAGTAGTCCTTATCGATAAAAGGCTGTTTGTTCTTGAGCTTAGTTGTATCATTAAGTCGGCATCGAGAGCTCCGACGTCCAATTCCTGGGCAACTTGTCACTCAACCTATGGGACTGTGGTGGGTAAGTTCTTCCTCGTCAGTTCTGAATGAGTACTGTTCTGACGTGGATCAATAAAGTCAGGACAAGTATTTTGATAGCTATCTTACGACTCAAAATCATCATGTCTTCAAGAGCGTCGAAGTCTTGATCTACGTATTTGACGTTATCAGCGCAGAGCTGGATAAGGATATACATTATTATCAGTCTTGCCTTGAGTCGATTCTTACCTATTCACCCAATGCCAAAGTATTCTGTCTGATTCACAAAATGGATCTCATACAAGAGGAGCGACGCGCTGAGGTAACTAGAAAAGGGGCAGCCACTGTAGCCTATTAGATGTCGGGTTCATTACTTAGTACGGCGTGCATTCTAGGTCTTTGCTGAGCATAGGAAGGAACTGCAGGTACGGTCCGAGCCTATCCAGATCCAAACATTTCAGACATCGATATGGGATGAAACGCTCTATGCTGTAAGTAGCGCGTGCAACTCAGTAGTAAGAACAAAGGATATTGCTTATACAAAGTTGTTATGAAAGGCATGGGCTCAAATCATACATTGCCTAATCCCAAATATTGATGCTTTAAGCAAAAGCCTGGATAACTTTTGCAAAATATGTGGAGCTGATGAGGTCGTCTTGTTTGAACGAACGACGTTCCTTGTCATTGCCAATGCAGCTACCATTAACCATCCAGACGTACATCGATTTGAGAAAATAAGCAATATCATTAAGCAATTCAATCTGAGCGCCAGGTGAGTATAGGCTTCCTTTTCCTTTCGCGTTTGTCTATTAACGCGTGCGTGCGGCAGGCAGCAATCCCATTCCAAAAGCATGGTGATACGAGGAAGTTCTTTTACAGCATATATCGACGTCTTGACTCGAAACACTTGCGTGATGATTATCATTTCTGATCCTGATCTAAGTAAGAATCCATCCATCCAGTGACGGGGTTGGGCAAAGTGGGGAACATGGAAAGCGGGTGGGTGGGCAGGGGTATGAACGGTTATCGTTTTACTGACATGCGACTTTACAATAAAAGCGCCGGCTGCTACACAGATGAATATCGCCGCAGCGCGTGCTCATTTTGAAAAGCTGGAGAATATGCACAAAATGACTTAATCGGCTTCTTCCGGCTGGCTTGCCAGATCATAACCTTCCATTTGCTCAATGAGCCTCATTGTGATGAGATCTGAAAATCCATAAAACTACATGGCAAAATTATATAAGCTTCAATGCGATACCCCTTTTGTTTTCCTTTTCGATTACATACTAGAGGTCCGCTGACACGAGTTCCCTGGGATCTGCTTTTCTTACACGCTTCTGTCCAAGGTGCGGTTGGTGTTGCTCCTTTAAAGATCGTTTGGCTCGAGTTGACTTGGACCTATTATCATATTTTTATCAGTCAACCTGTATCCGCACCCCTTCGTCGTCGTAGTCGTACCTGGAACTCTGGCCCTTCGCCGGGCTTTCCCTCCAAGATTTCCATAGTGTACTGGTTTCCGAAATGATTTTTGGTCGCCTTATATCCTATTGGATAAGGATGTCTATAGCGACACTTGTCCATGTACGCAGTTTGAGTATTGGTGTGCATGTGTTTTGGTCAGACAAAGCAAGGCTTACTTACACCGCGACCACTCCAGTATTTGGAGCGACCTTTGCCAGTATAAAGCTTGCCTAATGACCAAATCGTGGTTCCTATCGAGGCTAATAACCATGCTCACGGTTATTACTCGGGATTCCATACCAAAACCAGGAGGACTAAAGAAACAGACCCAAGGTAAGTGGCACAGAAATGACCGCATCTTTCGAAAGCGCATTTGCGTCGTCCTCTTGGCTCGACGTCGACGGAGCTATTGGCTGTTGCCGCACTCTGTCATCCGCATCCAGCAAACTCTCAAGATCAACCTACGAGAAGTGTATATAATCCATGTCATTTTCATATCCTTTGTAAGCTAGCACAGCATAAAAAGCACATACTGTGTCGTCAGGTTCCTCGCCTTTAAGCCGTCGGGACGCCCGGGTTGGTTTCGGCGCCGCGGTAGCTACGCGTCGCGGGTTTCTGTTGCTATTAAAACGTGCTCTTTTCCGTGGAGGTGTTGGCAGAGAGACCTCCGCCATTTCTGGAATGGTCTACAGCAAGATTAATGTTTCCCTATTTTCCTGAGTCTTTGACACCATGTTGACCGACCTCAGCCAGACTATGATTGGCGAGACCGAGCTCTTGTAGCAGTTTCTGATTTTGCTTTATATGCTCGAGTCTTTTGAGTTCATATTGACTTGTGGGCAAGCAACAAGGTACGCATTAACTTGTTTGCTATACTGCTCAATAGTAGTTTTAAAACGTGTACCTGAGTTCCGAATCGGCAGCATTGTCTTTGGCGGTCATTTCCTCTGCATACTGTCAGGCACACTTCCCTTCCTTTCTGGATTAAATTGTGGCTTGTTTTAAGGGTCATGCTTGATCTTTGAACGAGATACCATATCCTTGGGTTTGGAATAAGTCTTGTGAGTCACTACAAAGTTGCCAGTACTGCATTTAAACAATATGAAGGATGTCAAAAAGCATCTGATGCAAGCTCGGTACCAACTTGTACCGCTTCTATTTGTCACAAATTGGACAGTACAACACAAGATACAACTTTGCAACGCCAGACATCTGTACGACTAATTACAGTTTATTACTTACAAATCGTCGAAAAGAAGGTCATAGAGAGACATGGTCCCACTGCCAGATGAAAATGCAGGAACAAACATGCTACATTCTTTGCATCTTTCCATGCATACAAAGCTATTATGCGTTTAGCAATCTGGTGGGTAAATCCAACAAGTTTCAGACGTGGATGGTTCTTTCAGAGCCGAAATAAAGTACAAGCTTCGGGTTGATGTGACATTCAATGTCGACTCAAATCGCGATTCGCCTTGTTGAGTTCTGTTGCTCATTATATGAAAAGGAAAGATCGGGCGGTCGTTCATTCTCTTATTGTTGGCAATTAGACGGGAGCAAATTTGTTTTACTGCGTTTGAACAAAAACGCTGAAAAATTCCGTTCCACCTGCCTTTCCGAGAAGTCGAGGCTTGATCTCCTTTTCTTTTTCTTCCTCTTCAATTGCGTTTCTCCGCAATTGCTTTGAACTTCGGGCACTGACATTTTCCACGCCCGAATATAAAGTTGGTGTGCCCAAACTCTCCTTGCTTTCTTCGTAGACCTTGCTTACATGCACAGCGTCAACGTGAGGTAAATATATACGTAAAGTTCTTGAAGTTGGGCGGGGGTAGGGCGTATAGATCTGCTGGCTTGTCTCTTTTATGTTCGCATTGTCACCCGTTTTGCTTTCTTTTTTCTTGACTATTTCTACGATGCAACGATTTTGACGGTAATGAAAAGCTTCCCTTCTAACCTCTTTGTGTGTGCTTAGCAATTCAACCGTGGCCGTGAAAGAGCAGAAAGACGCACTTTGTGCAGACACACGAGCTAGTAAGCTTAGACAGTTATTGCTTATCCATAGTTTCTGCAGTTACCAATCTCTGTTATGTGCAACATCAGTAGCAGCAGCCAATGTGTTGAGCGCCCACGAAATAGTCATTGAAAAAAACGGCACAATGTCTCCAGAAACACCCAATGGCGGTGCCGACTCCGATTTTCATCCCAGCGTACGTGAATCGTGGCATCAGGACGAACTAAATAAAAGTGACGCTGCCGAGCAAGACAGAAAAAACGACCACCAACTTAACGGATTCCATTCGGAAACTAGAGAATCAGTGAAATGCGTCTCCTTCCGAAATGGCACGGTCGAGGAGAATGAGAGTATTGGAGCAGAAGAAGAAAGTCCATTGTTCTCGCCTCCTCAATCAGTCGAAGAGCACCAATTGCGCACAACGACTACAAGTGACAGCCCGGAAGAAGACGATGGCAAGGGCACTTCCACTGACAATGTCGAGGATCTGCAGACGATCGTCCATGACATGGGTAAGCAATTTGGAGAGGTGTCCAAGACGAAGAACTAACAGGGAAATTTTGTGCAACAGCTGTTATGAAGGTGGAAAACGAGGAGAAATCTGCTGAAGAGCGGCAAGAGGCGTCGCAGCAGGAGTTATTGCCGTCTGCGACTGCGGAAGCCATGGAGACTTACGAAAACCTTCGAGCAAATGCATATCTTGGGGCGGCTACTGGCAAGTCGATTGCAGGCGAGGAGTCCATGCCATGCGACTGCAGATATGATCCCGAAGTGGATGACCCTAGCGCAGCATGCGGGGATGATAACTTTTGCATCAACCGTATGATGTTTATGGAGTGCACAGAGAAGGATTGTTCTTGTGGCCGTTTCTGTCGCAATCGACGCTTCCAATTGAGGCAGTATGCACGGGTGGACGTGATCAAGACGGAGAAAAAAGGTTATGGACTGCGTGCTCTCACTGATCTGCCTACGTGAGTGGATCTTTGGTGTAACTACTGGAAAGACAAATTGATACGATCTTTTACATAGGAACGCTTTTGTGATGGAATACATTGGTGAAGTGATTACCAATAGCGAGTTTATTCGCCGAACCAAAAAGTATGAAGCCGAAGGATTGACCCATTATTATTTTATGACATTAAGGAATGATGAGGTATGCAATTTTCATTATATATTTTCAGACGAAAACGCAACTTACTGGGCTATTAGATTATAGACGCAACGAAAAAAGGCTGTTTGGCTCGCTTTATCAACCATTCCTGCAACCCAAACTGTGTTACTCAAAAGTGGGTAGTTGGTAAAGCTATGCGAATTGGTATCTTCACCCGACGACCGGTTAAGGCCGGAGAAGAATTGACATTCGACTACAAGTTTGAGCGTTACGGGTAGATATAAACCTATTGGGTTACGGAGATTTTTGAGTTCTTACGAGGAATCGACTAGTGCCGTAGCTCAGAAATGCTACTGTGGTGAACCAAACTGCAAAGGTTTCATAGGAGGTGTTCTTGAGGAAGATGGCGGTGACGAAGACGGCTCTGGACCTCGTATATCAGTAACAGACGACGAGGATGACACCGACACTCCCGAAACGTTGAAGAAGACAAGGAAGAAACCTGGTCGTAAGCGAGTACCACGACCTTTGAAAGACCCGGATGAAGTCCAGACGTTCGTCAAGAAGATGCTGGACTCTGTTGGAAAAGTACACTTGGTCAACAAACTGTTGCAAAGTTTGGAGCTTACCACGGCGGATACCCCAGTCGGGAAAGATGTTCTCAAAAAATTCATACGACTCCATGGCTTGAAAATACTCAAGATATGGCTAGGTGAATGGAAGAATAATGACGATGTTGTTTCCAAGGTATGTGCTCCTCCATTTAAAATGCTTCGTGGTATTGATTATTTCGCGACGGAAGGTGCTTCAAGTGCTCAGCCAGTTGCCTCTGGCGAACCGAAACGGACTGGAGGATTGCAAAATGTTCGATGTCATACAGAAATTCGTAACGCATGAAAACGAAAAGATCCAAACGCAAGCCAAGGGATTACTGGAAGCCTGGAGTGAGCTTAAAACCGTCTATCGTATCCCAAAGAGAGTGGTATGTCAAAGGAAAAGCATTTATACGGTAACGACTAAACGGAAGTTTCACAGAATCCGCAACCCAAGACGCATAAAGCTGATGATTCTGGTATGTTAGCCGCACTTGCACCTGTTTGGTACCTTTTTGAAAGCTAACAATTTGGTAGATGCAAATGACAACAAGACGCAGTCGTCTGCCAACTCTCCTGAGCTTAATCCACGCAAGCGACCACGTTTTGAGTCAACTCGAGAGTTCTTCGATCCTGACGATGATTACTACGCATACCTTCCAGTCAATGTCGATCCATATGAACTGAACTGGAAGCTTCAATACTTATCAACAGCTATCCCGACTGGCCCACGAGCCCACTTTGCGTCCTCGGCAGACCCTTACTACTACCACCACTATGATTACGCAGCAGGTGCTGCCCATTCTGCACCGAAACGAAGGTTCCGAAACGAAGAGGGAGACTACAGTTATCATTATCATACCCGGACTTACCACCTAAATTATACGCGCGGTCCACCTTCTGGCCCAAGGAATCCTTATGAGAGGCACTATGGTTACTACAGCTCCGCACATCGATCGCAATCCGAACAGAATGAAGTTCCAAAACTCCCAGCCAACTGGTATTGGGCAATGTCAGAGGATGGGAAAGTCTACTATTATAATAGGCTCACTGGGAAATCGCAATGGGAAGTACCGGAAGAAAAAGCCAGTTCAATCGAAGGAGTTAGTCAGTCTCAGCTCGATGGACTGGTGGAAAAGGCGATCATGGATGCGCAACAAAAGAAAAAGCAAAGGGAAACTTCTCAACAACAGAAAGAGTCAAATGACAGTACTAAACGGCAGCAATCGAGCAGTCGACCATCCAGCAGTAAATCTACAACGCCGTCATCCCGAAGCGATAGCGGTGAACGTGGACTGACAGAAGTAGAACTGAAGCATCAGGTCGGTAAAATTGTGACGAAACATCTGACAACGAAGCATAAATCACTCTGGAAAGACGATAAAGCATTGTTTAAAGAGCTGGCGCGCAAGGTATGTTGGTGAAAAATGTTTCTCACGATATTGTGCTAATATCATTTGCTTTAGTTGACCCATCATGTTGTCGATCGAGAAATGAATTCATCTCGAAAGATAACCGAGATTAACGATGCTATAAAAACGAAAATTGTCAAGTTTATCGATGCACATGGAGCGGATTTTGTTCACAAAATCAATCGCCAGAGTGCGAAATCATCAAGAACTACTTCTTCTAGCTCCTCGAATGAACCATCAAACAAACCTTCCTCCAGCCGATCCTCAGAAACTAAAAGAGAAGGCTAACATGTAAATAAGTTCGTGTAATGCTTTTTTGCCCCAAGGATAATGTAGCCCATTACTATAATGTATAAACGCAAGCAACCCTCATCACAGCATACCCACATATGAAGCTTTGCTTTGTTTCTTTGCGTTTCAATGTGTTAATTGCGAGTTTCATCCAAAACCGCGATAAGCGCTATACGTATCACCAGGATTCCGCTCCGTAATCTGATTCGCAAAAGCTTAACAATTTGACACGATCATGTGACGCCACAACGTGATATAAAAAATGCATCCCTTTTCTTGCCTTTTCTTTGGAATGGACGTGATATACTCTGAGGATTGCCTACTGCACAACCCACCTTTTGAAGTCACCCGTGGTGTGGTCAAACCCTACGTTGGTAAGTTTGGCCTTGCCCACTCTATATCCGGTCCCTGATAATCATTGCTCCAAAAAAGAATCCCCGGCACGGTTACAGTCTATTAAGCGATTTATCGACGAACATCCTGATGAATTTCGCGTATCGCCGCCACAGGACTACAGCATCGAGCCGATACTTGCAGTTCATGAGCCAGATTATGTCGAATTTTTGGCGGGAATCTACCGGGACTGGGTGAATGCGGGCCTGCCTCCAGAAGCCGTGACGGGTGAAACATTTGCACATGCCAGAGCTTGTGCCAAAATCGACCCAGCCGTCGTCAAGAAAAACGCAAGCTTGTCGCCGAGTTCACGCGCTGGGTTCTACACGTTTGATATGTCTGTTGGGTTCATGAAAGGTAACAAGCAAGACCTTTTGTATCCTGAGATACACTTTAGGGCTAGGTGACCTACATATATACAAACACCGCATTTAATGCATACAGATACCTGGCGTGCATCATATATTTCAGCGCAGATTGCCCTGACGGCTGCCCACAAGCTTATGAAAGACGGACTGCCTTCTGTTTACGCTCTTTGTCGTCCACCAGGTCATCACGCGACGTGCAACGTTGCAGCAGGTCAGAGAAAATGCCCATCCGCACTCTCAGGTCTTTTCGCGTAACAATCTTCTTTATCACCACTTTCAGGCTACTGTTTTATCAACAACGTAGCGGTCGTTACACGATTTCTTCAAAACTATACTGTGGAGGAAATGGACGCCATGAGTAGACCATTGGGATTCGACGACTCCCTCACGTTGGCCACCACTCAATTCAAGACATCGCCTGCAAAAACCAAGAAAAGGATATTGATTGTTGATATTGATTACCACCAGTAAAGTATACCATCAACGTACTTATCGATTCAAATCGGTGTTTATCATACTCAAGCCCAAGTTGTTCAATAGCGGCAATGGTACTCAAGATATCTTTTACGATGATCCATCCGTGTTCTATATTTCTTTGCACGGATTTCCTGATTACCCTTTTTTCACTGGCAGTACAGAGGAGATTGGCATAGGCGAAGGCATAGGCTACAACGTCAATGTACCACTTGATCCAGCCATGACCACGGACGCCATCTACCTCGACCATTTGACCCGTGTTCTGCAGGACCCAAGGACAGTCGAGTTCAATGCGGATATTGTTATTTGCTCGCTGGGTCTTGACACTTGGCATGAAGATCCAATCGCTGGCATGAAAGGTCTCAAGGATCTCGAAACGTATGCAAAGATTGGTAGTCTGTTCAAGACAAGCAAGAGCTGTGCCGGTCGACCCGTCTTGTTTGTCCAAGAAGGTGGCTATACCATTGAAAAACTAGGTCAGCTGGCTGGTCGAGTCTTGCAAGGTTTTCGTCAAGCATAATAATATAAATAGAATAAAAGCCATTTTCTATTATTAATTGTACATACACATCTTGTTCAAAAAGAAGTAGATTATTAGGGGTAGATAGTATAGATAGAACTTAGTATTTGAACTCTGACCACAAGTAAGGCAAAATCGCAACACATGCAGTATACAAAACAGTAAACAGACGGACAAAGCTGATGTGTACCTCGCGCCAACCTCTCATCTTGAATTCAATGTAAATTCCGTAGACTGCCACTGCGAAAAAGTGGTACACCAGGATCATTGGACGCTGAATAAGGCCAGACAGTAAGCCGACAGGACCGTTGATGCATTCGCCTCCTAGTTTAAAGTATTCGAAGCAGCCCCGCTGCAGGATAGCCAGGTTCTCATCTGTACGTACGCAATGGCCGCCTTTCAGTATACTCTATCTTTTCTCACATAAACAGCCACGGTGTACGTTACCATCTTCGGCAGCAAATAGTCTGTATAATGCCATTGCTAATACATTAATCGCCGTACAGTACTTTTTCCGCTTCCAGTGGAAAGAATTCATTTGTTGCAAAATCAGATCAGTTTCCGTGAATGAGGGTATATTTTCAGGTGATAGCAGTTCCTTCAGTAGAACCACATCGTTCAAAGCGACTGTCATGCCACCTGCCCAGAAACAAACCCACGCCCGCTTTCAGTGTACTGTACCTTTTGATAATAGGCAAATAATACATACCACCAGTAAGTGGGTGTCGCATATTCATCGCATCACCAAGAACAATCAAGCCATTTGACTGATTTGCTGAAGGTGGCAAAAAGCTATTGGGCATAGATCGTAACCGTTCTGTTTCCAAAGCTTCCAGAAACTTGGGCTACATATATACGTTTGGTTGACATTAATGGCCGTAGCAAACACCCAGTGAGAAAGGCTTACCCGGATGGACTCTGGCAGTTCTGGCGCTACAACTTGTTCCATATACTTTTTAAGATCTCCATTAGAGGACGATGGTAACTTCCCGGGAACGTCAACAAGAACGCGAGTCTCGCGTGTACCGATCTGATACATGAGAACCGGTGCAGGCTTGGCGAGGACGACGTGGCCATGATGCTTTTTGGGTAATGCCAGATCTTTTATTTCGAAGCTTTCGCATGAGGAAAGTAATAAACGGTTAATGCGTAGCTTGGTTATAGATTATCTCTAGTTAGTTAACCTTACCCGACAAAGTGAGATCGCACATCTGGCGTCTTTGTCGTAAACTCTTTCCGAAACTTTGAAAAGATCCCATCCGCTACAAGCGTCAATGGTGCATAGTACTTCTTTATACGAACAGGATGTTAACCGGCCTATCATATTTTTCTATGGCCGCCATTGAGCAAGCTTACTTTCTCTTCCTTGCCGCCTTTTATACTCGCGACAACGCCGATAATCTTATCGTCATCTTCATCCCGTATAAGACTGGTGACCGTGGCCTCTTCAACAGTGACACTGTAAACCTGTCCGTTAACATCTTTTCCCCTCTCTTCTTTATCTGTAATTTACTTACTTTTCTGTTGCTGCAGCAGCAGCTCGTAATTTTTGAATGAACCGTCCATGGTGAAAGGATTTGCCGACTGCTTGCTTCTCGGTCATACTGTTGACTGGATACGGAATCTCCACCATGGTTCCGTTGCGAAACACAGCATAGCCGTAACATGGAATACCGTCTACGCCCTCAATGCAATCTATTCCATGTTGTCAGCTAAACTTGAGCTTGTAGATGATGCAAAAAGACGTCAACCTTCCAAGCCTAATGACTTGAGTGCATTCACACCACCAGGCTGCAACAGCTCTCCTACGATACGATCGGGTTCCGACAAATCACGCTCCAAGAGAAGGACGCGGCGTCCACTGCTTCCAAATGCTTTGGCGGCTGCTGATCCCAAAACGCCTGCTCCAACGATAATCAGGTCATACTCGCTGGCGGGTTGAACAACGGATGGCATTGAGACAAAGTTGCTGTAAACGATTGGGAGAGAAGTTGATGAGCTGTTTTATGTGTAAGTGATAGAAAAGTGACGCCTCTTCAGCAAGTTTTTATAAATAAGCCGGTGTTGGTGAAGGAGAGACAAGCAGCAACTTTTCAGCGAAGGATGCCAAGGTGACACAAGCTTTCTCTGGTTTTAAAATCACATGTTTGTCTTGCCCTGATTTTCTGCTTGCCAATGTCAGAAACCATAACCGAGGCCTATCGTCCATTTTGAACTATGCGGATGCTTTATTCTGTAAATAATTAAAAGAGACTTTCGGTTGTTTATGTAATGTCGAATTCCTTCTCGAAGGAGTCAAAAACATCACCCCACCTCAACTTTTCGGGATTGAAAGCCAGCCCAGAGGAGCGTATGTGGCCATGCCCACAATACGTCTCTTTGACCCAGAGAACTTCATTACTGTTAGTCGAAGACTAGCTTCCAAAATGTAGATAGGTTTTATTCCTTGGTAAAGTAGCGATCCGCTACATACTCCCTCCATTTCTTCGATTAGGACGATTAGTGGAAGTCCGTTGTTTCACAGGCCACCACACAAGGTTGCATGTTTCGCATTTCCTAGCGCCCCTTGAACAGCTGCTCTTCAAACAATCGACAAATCTACTTAAGAATGTATAGTATGGTTTCGAGTGCAATTTTTACATCAGTTAGGAACTGTATTTTAATGCAGATTCTAATCATGGACAAAGAAATGCAAGATAATATTTATATGGTATATGATTTTGATGCCGTTAACAATGATAATGACGATGTAGACCATAGGATAACCATCCTCAAGTATCCTCCGCTGACAAAAAGCTCCAGACAGTGCCAAGCACAGCCATCGTGAACGAAATGGCCAATATAACCAGGTGTAATCCAGACCGAGTCCAACCAAGAAAGCGTCCAAATACGCGTTGATAACATAAAATGGGAAGAATAACTGAAATGGTGAAGCTGAAAAGGGCTCCTAGTAATGACTGCACCACAGCAAAAGAGAAAAAAGAAATGTAAGTGCTTTCTGCATCGATAGTCGCTGTTTATACATTACCATCACTCTATCGAATCCAGGAAATACAATGGCGATGTAGACTACTAAAACTGTCAACGATATTCGGCAGACTGCCTTGAGCGTTGTAGATCCCCAAGCAGTTTGTCTAACCCATTTATCGATGGTTGGTCGACTCTGTGCCCAGAGTTCGCAAGTGAGGGTGATCGGATTGATAACTAGCGCGAACTTTGCAATTGGTGTGATGACCACGAGCCACAGAGCAATCTGATTCAGGGCCTTGTAGAAGCCAGGTGTGACAGCCAAGTTACCCGTAATCTATGTTCATATTCCATAACATAACCGTGTAAGTCGTCACCCATAATTGGATATATTGTTTACCCGACCAACTTACCTCTTGCATGGTATCTAGGCCAAACATAAGATAGCCTGCTGCAGCCAAAACAGCATATACAATAATGGTAATCACATAGGTAATGTCGACCATGGTATCATATCGTTTTGGATCTTGCATGTCGCGATAAATAGATGGAAACACTGCGTGACCAGCAAACCCAGCCATCATTAAGCCGAAACAGAGTGGAATACGTGATGGATCGGCGGCCGGAAACAGCTCCGTTTCCTAAAATATACATATCATGATCAGTTCACTACTTCCTTGATACCATTCAGGAGATTAGGAACTTGCCATGGGGTCCCATAGGCTACCGGGTTTCTCATGTTTGGTAAGTCCGTCAAAAAGTACGATGATCACCAGACTGGCACAGCTGATAATACCAATCAGACTTGCGATCGACAGCCTTCGCAAGGGAAAGAACTCGAATGGAGTCATGATAACAAAGCAGATAATCCGAGAAGTCACTAGGTCAAGACGATAAAGAGCCTGGAGTCCATCACCGAGCAATGTCACCATGGCAATCCTAAAAATCGAGAGATTGTTTCCTTTTTAATTTACCATCTGTTATTCTTTTAGCGTATGCATATGTGTGTACGTACGACATGGTCATTACTTCAACAATAAAAATAGTTCCAATCAATGCGCGTCCGCGCTCACCGAAGCCAACCATCCCGATATCACCATAAGTCATTGCACCAGGCGCAGCGTCAAGACATCGAACCAGCAATTTGGCGGTGTAGTTTGTAGTCAAGGCACAAAAAAAGAATACAAACGAGCCAATGAGCCAACCGGCGTAGCGGAAGGCCAATGGAAACGCAAGAATGCCGACGCCTATCAGAACATTGATGGCGTTAAAGACAGATTGGGTAAAGCTGGACTTCTGGGAGGTCATCGTCAGTTCAATGCTGTGTTCGTTCTCGTCTGGTAATCCCAACTGCTGTGATATAACCGACGCTATTGTAGCATGCCTTGAAAGGGGTACGAAACCAAGGTGATTGCTTGAACGTGTAGTAGGTGGTGCTGTTCTTTGGGATAGCGTTCTGTCCAAGCCCGACAAGAACAAGTCCAGATTGGTTTGCTGCATCTCTGTCGGCTTTGAATCGTCTTCTTCTTGCCGATGCAAGGCTAATGGTCTGCACTCCTCGTCCGCGATGGGTTCAGACGTGCTTGTTCCATGGTGGCTATATATCCGGTCCGACATGGATGCGGGAACAGCAAGGTTTTCAGCAATATAAAGCACAGAAGTCCGCGAATAGGATTCTGCCAAAGAGCCAATGGTTTCGCGGAAAGAACGAGGCCGAAAAGACATTGGTGAACGTGCCAGATCGTTATCATCAAGCGCGCTGAAATAAGTTGTTTCTGTGCGAGAGAGCTCGGTGGATACGGCACCATAGCTGGTCATGGTATTGGGGACCTCAGAATGACGGGATGGATGTGCATTGTTGGGTATTCGTATGTCGACAGGGCCCACAGACCGTGAATATCCTGTGCTACTAGGTGATGTGCCAGCCACCATTGTTGTTTGCGTTGAAAGAGTGCAAAGAAGAAAACCTTTTCTCCGTTTCTCTTTATATGTAAACGCAACTGTCGAACAGATTCAAATGTTCATTCCTAAAACGTTCATGAAACATTCTCCGTCGAAAGCCGAGATAGTAAAGAACAAAGTGGGTTAAATTAACCTCTTGATATTCGAGCGCGATGCCAGATTGTACTCCCCATCCAAAACTTTTCTAGGCAATCCTGCAACTCTCCTGCACCATGTTTATTATCCGAAAGAAACAAACAAACCTTCTTTCCTTACTTCTTTGTTTACAAATGCTAATCAGGTCACAGTAAGGAGGTCCTCCCCCTTTCTTGTCTTTTGACACTTGTTTCGAGTGGCTGTAGACCGTGCGAAAAATCGCGAGAAAAAAATTGTCGAATAAAGTTCAATCCGAACCTGCCGTAAACGGTTTCGCGCAAGTCCGCGATACAGATCAACTGTGCTACCCCGCAAGGCTTCAGTTATTACTTCAACTCAATTAAAATCCAACAAAGTTAACTGTCGAATGCTTCACGCTGATCAAGTCAAATTGCGCTTATTCGCAACGAAAAGGCTTTGGTCGCATGAGAAGCAGTCTTCTCGCCCGTGAAGTTACGTTGATCGTAAGTTCCTCTAGTCGTACTGCCATGTATGCTGCTGAGAGGTTTGGTCGGCTCGTATTACCTTTTACAGAGCACAGCATGCGTATTTTCCCTCGCTTTTTGATCGGAGCCCTGCCTCCCGCTTTATTCAGTCTTCGTGAAACAGCCGAGGCTGTGAAATTCAACTTGCTCTATCAACTGCAAATCAGCACCCTGAAGCTCAAGGCCTCTTTTTACAGGGTAACCCGGTTTTCCCAGCGGCGGAGACTTGAATATGAGCAGCCGAAGATAATGGCTCTCCCTTTGGCCCCTCCAGATATCACAGACAGAAATATCGCCTAAACCATTAGCATCTACGGACAAATTAAGTTGCATACCATATGTCAGCCACGTTCGTGTTTCCGAAGGTCGACAATGCCTTTACAGGGACGAAATCGTTTCGATACTGTTTGGTCTTTTTCCCATAACCGACGGCATAGCCTGATCTATACTTGACGTCAGTATTCCATAATATTGAGGTAACTGAAATGCCTGGACGCCGGCAAAAGGAAGGCACGAATTCGACGGTCAACTTGTTGCCCTCTGATCTGGCATGCTGCGATGTCGTCTGAAATTGCGATCAACCTAATCTATGAGAACAAAGTACACTATAGAGAATTTAAGCGCATACACAGTAACTTTCGTGTATAGTAAGGTGCACGCTTCTAGCGTACAGAGTGAATGGTGAAAGGAAAGGGAAGCAAATGAAATTTTCTGCCGCCAACTGTGGGTGGTAAGCCGATGAATACCATATATAGTAATATAATGATGTAATTGTGTCACAAACGACGTAATCATTTTTTCTCAGTGCATCTCTGACCAGTTGCTGGATTTCCGGTTTTACTTTTGTGAACCTCTCGAACCACGTTAGGTCATTTGGAAATCACTCTTGTGTCGAAATCAAGGTACGAGATCCGAACATAGTGGGGACCGAAGGTTGCTCATTCCGGCTACTGTATGGCTGTAGAAGAGTTTGTCACACCTGCCGGTAGTACTTGTCGAAAGCAGTAGAAAAGCGAGCCCTGTGAAAAAAGCAGTGCAAAGACCAATTTGCAAAATTTACAGGTACAGTTTACAATGAGATACGAATGATAATAACAAATTTTGAAGTTGTGCTGAAACTATCAACTTTCTTTAATAACACTCGAAGAGACACATAATTCGCTGCAATAAATAACATACACTCCTTTTCTTTTGAGCCACACATCCATCCCCGTCAAGATTTTCAAAAGGCGATAATGACAGACTCACAGCAACCCTCCAAAAACGTCGAATTGACAAAACCAGCACCAAGCATAGCACCCGCCGCACAAGGTAATTGTTACCATAGGCATCAGTGGGTTCCAGAGAGTGTGCTAAATGTTACGTTTGCAAGACATCAATATCACTATAACCAATAGTCCTCCAATGGCTGTTTTGCCGCTCAATTCAAGTTCGAAACTGGACCAAGAACCTAATCCTTTCGAACAGAGTTTCTCTGGTGCCACCGCGGCAGCGGCAGCGTGCAACAGCTCCAGCAGCACCAGTAGTACTCAGAAGGAATATCCCAAAGAGAAGAGCAATCAACCAGAAACACCAAATAAGCCGGTTCTGCCGCCCGTAGCGTCGATCACGAGTCCTGCTGCTCCGTTAATCGGCGGTGGGTTATTGCCAAAAGAAGTGGCCAATCAGTTTCAATGGGATACTTTGCGAACTGGCCCTTTATCTCCATCCATGCTTCAAGGACCAGCGAAGCCAGACAACTTCAACCACGGGGCAGTAGGCGCCAATGTGAGGCAGAATGTGAGTATGCCACAGCAAGGCATGACAACTGCTGCGGCAGCGGCAGCCGTAGCCGCAGCAGGATTCATTAATCAGTCAGCAACTGCTTCGTTTTCATCCGGTAGGTCATCTATCGCTCTGCTGGTTTTGCACGACAAAAACTGATATGAGCTATTTTTATTTTGCATTAAAGGTTTGGCTCCTATGCCGTACTCCGTGTCTGCTCCGACTAACAATGGCACAGCTGTCTTTGCAAAACAAGCGGAGGAAGAGCAGAAAGTGCAATGGCAGCAACCAGGAAAACAACCAGAGCAGAATAGATCAACTCAGTCAGAGGAAAGAGATAGTTGCAAAAACACTTCACAGGAGAAAGCATCCACCACACAAGACGCAGGCAGAGAGTCCAAAGCAACAACGACGACAACAGAATCAACGACTAACAGGAAGAGATCACGAGCAAAGACTATTGAAGATGATGAGAAACGGAGAAACTTTTTAGAGCGAAATCGAATAGGTAGCGTTACTAGTATTCAACTCTCGCGGTTGAGACTTTTCTCTCAGACTTGTCTACATAGCTGCGTTGAAATGCCGGCAGCGCAAGAAGCAATGGCTTAATAACTTGCAAGCGAAGGTTGAGTTACTCACGACTGAAAACGAGCAACTTCAAGTTCAAGCGGAGGCGATGCGGGAAGAGATCGTCAATTTAAAGACACTTTTATTAGCTCATAAGGATTGTCCTGTGGCTCAAGCGAACGGGTTTACAGCGACAGCTATACAAAAGTCGATACCAACTGTTATGCCACAGCAAATGATGCGGCCAGGCTCAGGAGTACCAATGCAGAATCAGCCAGTCTTCGCGTCGCACGGATTAGGGCCTTCTGCTGATCTGAAGCCAGTCATTGCAACGAATAATACTCTCGCACAACCACGTCCACCTGTCGCAACCGCTGCTCCTTTCCGGTCAGCTGCCCTGTCAATGACTACCACCACAGCACACTTTAACCAGCCACTGCCAATAACTAATATGATGGGCATGCCCGTACATCAACAGGGACCACTACCACCACCACCACCAGCACCTGCACCCACACCGGTATCATCCAGTCATCATCCCCAACAGGGCATGATGGCGGGAGTCGGTGCAACGTCAGGTGTATTACGATTTTAGTGGGAGTGTCTCTTCTTTTTGCTGCTGGCGTATCTGTACTCTCTTGAACATGTCCTTTATGATCTACGCGCTTACTTTTCTGTTCCCCCCCTCCATCTTTGCATATCACATGACAAAAGGGATTTCGGTATCCTTGCTCATGACCTCTTCTTTCTTGCGAATGTAATTTCTCTTTGTTACTCCTCCTTTTGTTGCATAGGAAATTCTTATGTGTATAATTTTTTATCTTCCATGTAAAAACTCGTCAATTTTCTTTTTTTTTCGCATTATATGCAATTTCGTTATCAATGATTGATAAAATGCGGGGCTAGTGTGTTATCAGATGTTGTCGTGCACGGACCACTGTCGTACAGCTGAGATAGTGAAATGCAGAATTCGAGAAAAGGACTACTGTACATCTTTAATTAACAATGCCTCACTAACGCTTCTACCGGGGATGCTGAGACTGGCTTTGCCATACACCGTCGTCGCTAACACGTCAATGTCTACTTTGGCGGGTTGTGCACTTTTGAAAGGCGAGGAGAAAGGATGAAGCAAAGGACAAGGAGGACAGCATTCAGGACAATAAGTGTATAAATGGGGCGTAAGTGCTTGAGAAGCACATCCATTTCGCAATAAGGTACAATGCTTTAATCACAAATGATTAATTTCTCCTACCTCTGTTAAGTGCCATCTCACGAAGCGGAATATCAATGTCCTATACGAAGTAAGAATAATCAGTTGATGTTTCGTAACTTTCACAGTTAGCAGTGAATTCAACTTCAGCGACTTTAATAAACGTGAGTTATGAAATTCATCTCCCTCTTAGCAGCTGTTAGTCGCGCATAAAGTTCTGTTCTGTGTATATAACACCTTCTTGCTCTTGTTATTCTCCACTTCCTGCATTCATAGCCACTCAATTTAAACAAGCCCGCAACACAAACTCTCCTTTGTCTTGTTATTTCCAAATTTTTGAATTGAGATATCGAATTCATTGGGATGAAACAAGTTTTTACGTAACAATACTGTACAGAGGTGGGGAATACGAACAAGGGATGGGACGCGATGATGGTAGGGGGTTACCGTCCAGCAAACAAAGCCGCACTGATCGAAGCTGGATTTGTCGCCTATAACCCCAAGATAGCCACGCTTTTCTGCTCTGAGAGCGCGCGGCCTTGTTGCTGGACGGCTAATGTTATCTCTTTTTGAACCCAAACTTTTTCCGTTCGTAAAACAAGTCTACAAGGGACAATGGTTTAGTCAGAAGAGGCTCTCCCCCACTCGATTGAAACATAAGAATTACCTGTCTTTGACGATCCAAGGTTAATGATCTTTGGGCAACCTTCTCGATCTTTCTCTAGTCGTGTACAGCCCACGCAATAGTACGCATCGGAAACGCCTGGTGCGCCACAAATGACACAGCGACCTTGAAATGAACCTATTCCACCACACATGCATGGGTTAAAAGAAAATGAATACGCAATGAAGACCAAAACAGCCAACTTACCAAAGTTGCATTCATCGCAAATACGAACTAATGTCGCAGGACGCACATAACTGTAAGGTTGGTTTAGCTTGGGATCATAACGCGCAAAACGAAGGTTGTTCGACAATTACCTGTCACAAATGACGCACTTGCCATCGCACTTCTCACATAAACGGCCAATGGCAATACCAGGCTGCTTGCGGCAAAAGATCAGGTCAGGATGATGCTTTGCCATAAGAGCAAAGAAGAGAAAAGGCGCAGGTTCAGTCTTCTCTTAACACATGCAGGCCGCAGTGCTGTGACTGGTCCTGGTTCGCATTTTTATTGGTCAGATGTTGCTTGAAGCTTCTGCAGGATGCGATTGGTCTCAAGTCGAACAACTATTGGATTTTTCCCGGAGATTTGCGACAAGCATAC
>JSYX01000376.1:0-34018 GCA_000787465.1 Thermomucor indicae-seudaticae
TTACTATTGTGCTCTATCTCACCTGATCTCAAGAGAAGAAGGATATAATGCTTGGAGTGCGAAGGAACTTGTACGGACCTACTGGAACGCCGATTACATCTAGCCTTTGAGGGGAACGGTCTCATGAAATAACCAATGGTACAGGTAGCAATACCGGAGACGTATCAGGGTCCATAAAAGCAGCAACAGCGCTTAGCGCAAGATTTCTGTGTCCCAAAGAATCGCTTACCGATGAATATTTATTGATCGAAGGTCTCAGCTGCGGAAGTTCGGCCGAGCGCATGGTTGTTGAAGCTATAGTGGATCCAGACGAACTGGAGGATGTAATGATCGATAAGATAACGACAACAACATGCGCGTCCGGTCAGCGTCATTCATCGAGAGATATTCGAGAATGGGAGAACAAACAGTCTTGGAACTATTAGCTGAACCATCCGAAGAAATAGTTGACTTTGAGGAAAAGTTGATGCAGGAGCTATGATACGCGGACTAATCCGTCTATGACGCCACATTGATTATCAGATTGATTGGAACGCTCATAAAGAGGATGAAATATGTGCCAAGCTGCGACGGTTTGGATGCGGACTCAAGGAACAGGTGGCAGGGAATGAAATTCGAAAAAAAGGGTTCTTGGGACTTCTGCGTCGGCAATGCAATACGAGCAGCATCAGTATCAGTATCGGTATCATTCGAACATAATGGATTCCCAAGCAAAACAAACGATTGCTAGGGCTGATGGATCGGGAATTGCAATACGAGCTATATCAACATCATTGGAACATATTGAGCTTCCAAATACTGCAAACGATTGTTGGGGCAGCTGGATCGGCTCTGCAATACAAGCGATGTTGGTTTCATCGGAACCTATTGGACTCTCAAGTAGAACAATGTTATATGAAACGATTCGTGAATTATCCTCAGGAGCGCATTGTTCGAGGAGAATCAAAGGCATCACAAATTAGGAACACATTGAAAACGTTCATAAGTAACGTTGAAAGTAGCGTTCTGAATCATGCGAGACTCTGTTCCTCGAATGAGTTAGTTTCAAATTTAAACCAATCAGCATCCCTTCTCACTGCATTCACTACAGTCGTTGCAAGCACAATTTCACAGATGATATCACGAGCAGCACCATACATGTTATGCACGCCCTTTACAGGCTGCAGACAAGAACAATATCTGTGGACTCGTGATGTTCCGAAAGCAATCACACAAATTCCAGTTAGACGGTTTTCGGACTAACCTAATCAATGCTATCAATGCTGCAATAATTGGCGAGGAGGTATTGGTATTATTGTCTACCGATGGTGGTAGAAGACTTTGCTATCAGCTTCCAGCCATCATTCAGCGGTACAAAGAGTGAGTTATGTCTACATTGTTATGCTGTTGGAGAATCAAATCGATCAACCGGTGAAGGGACGGCGGAATCGCAGCATTGGAAACGGGTCTATCAAGATCTGAACAGCAATCCTGCCGGAATGCATCTCCTGTATGCCATACCTATTAGCTTCGTGACTACTTTACACTTAGTTGCTGTGCGATGAAGTGAAATATTATTGCGCGATATAATGATATAAAAACTTTATCAATAAATACAAAGGGTAGAGCGGCATTATTTATCGCGTTTCGAGACAACAAGTGAAGAGGTCGCTGCAAAACTTAGGACGAACTACAATTTATGGATAGAGTTTTATGATTCTCAGTTGAGCGCCGAGGAAAGAGCAGCGGTCCAAAAGCATGACAAAGTGGTAACATGGACATGGTCGTAGTGACAGTTGCATTCGACATGGGTATCGGCAAAGCGAGCGTATGGTTTCTGATATTTTTATTCGATTGCCTTCTTCGGTGGGGCTATTACCAGAAAACTGGAGGACCAGGATGTATTGAGCTTCCGGCAGGATGTCATCTCTATGATAGCTACCGTGACATCCTGGTTCACCGAGTATTTATCGAGAACAGCGACGGCGATAGAGACCAAAAGGAAGGATTGCGAGAGAACCCGAATGGGATGGTACGAAAACGAGAGGGACTGTCGCAGAGAATACTTTGACCCTAGGCAATGCGCAGAGCCTGCGATAACTGCTCTAAGAACCAAAATATTAACGTTCTTCTAAAGGATCTTACTAATGGAGGCAAGCAGTCGTGAAAATAATCAGGCAAGTACAAACGAATACGGTGATAGGGTGTCCTTGAACCAGCTCCAGGACCAAGTCAGTAGACTACAATTGATAATCAACACTTGTATATGTAACCAACCCCCGAAGATTGTCAAAGAAATTCAGTATAACTCGGAATAAGGGCTGGTCCCGAAAGTAAGAATAGCAGAAAGCTTCTCTTTTTATTGATTTTTCCATATGATGATTCTGTTAGTGACATTTTATTCCAATACAAGTCAGTAAGATTCTCTCCTAGTCGCAGTTTTGCTACATAACAAAATTTAACAGAGTTTTTTTTGAATGACTTCTTACGTTGTCCTTAGTGATCTTCGCGTCAAGGTAAAGTGAAATTTGCGCCATGCTTCAGCGAGGATTTAGGGTGAAAATGGAATAGATTCGCACGGTGGTGTGAGAACCTTATACGCTACAGAAGGCGTATGGAATGCATCTGTGCGTTCAATTGGCTACGTAATAGATTACGCATATGAAGAGTGGCTCCTTGTCGAATAGAAAAAATGGCTTGCGTCAGTGTTTGAAACAACGCGAGGAAACATCAGATAAACGACAACAGCAGTGTGTTTCTCTCTTTCTTTGTCTTTAACACTGCCCCGGTAAGTTGCTCGACGTTTTGCACGAATAATCGCCGTCTATTAGCCCGCATGACCTTTGTACCGACCTTTCTCGGCGTATATACTCCCCGGTTTATGGACGGCAAGTATATCTGTTCGCCCATAAAACAAGACATTGTTGCTGATCCGTTTCACAAGTTCTGTCAGATGTTGTATCGCTTTGAGTCCTCTGCAGTGCGTAATACGCCAAAACAGGCCGCTCCAAGGCAGCCATTTCTCTTTTCCCTTGCCGCCCCCAACCATCCAGGTTACGTGGGCAGGCTCCCGCAAAAGGCGCGGCTAAAACCCCTGGGTATGTTCTCGTTGAGGAGCTAAGTAAAAAGTTCTATCGATGACGTGTATAAAAACAAGATTATTAAATAATGGTTGAATATATGTGGGACTTGAGGCACAGTTTGCATCAATCTGGAAGCCAAGATTGTGTGGAAGGTGCGTATACCTTACCATATCGCAGCGTGAAATGTTTCTCATATGCGTAATATTTAATTGTATTTTAGCGCAAATTCGGCCTGCAGTTGATGCAAAATATATTTCGAGTAACGCAAATTTTCAATCAATAAACAGTATTCAGTCTTTGCAAGCGCGAAGAATCGCAGGGTGAGCATGACATATTTCCCCAGGAAACAGCTATTAAGCACGGATCGAAATATTGAATCAAGAAAACTAAAGAAGTCTTGCCTTTGAAAATTTAGCGCGATGATGACTTACAAAATTTCAACCAGATTCTCAACTCCCAGAATAATTGTAAAGCACAGGTTATTCTATTGCTCTTACCTCTATTTTTTCTCAGTGCCATACTCTCCTGATTTGAGCGTTCATTATCCCCTTCAAAGATGAACAAAATTAGTGTTCTCTGGGACGTCATTTCGATTCATTTTTCGCGTTGTAGACTCGTCCGCTTCTCTGGAAAACAAACAGCACAAAATACAACGCATGTGTCGTTCACTACAATAAAGGAAACTTGAAGCACTTGATGTTATATTCTTAATGAAGTCGAAATACGGAAACTTCTAGCGTGTGATCAACACAACGCAGACGACACTGCGAGATTTGGACTTGTGAAAGTTAAGCACAAAGCATAGTTAACAACGCATTTTCTGATATCGTGCAGTATAGGTAACGACGGATAGCTATAAACAAGCTCTGTGACAAGTACGTCGGAGACGACCTAGCACACATGATGCATATCTAAATTATATTGTGCATTGAATTAGCCTTTAAACCATAAACAAGCTATTAATGTTCTTTCGGAAATGCCTTGTTTGTTGGTTGTTCTTATACAAGTGGCCTCGTTTGCCCCAAAACAGATCGTTGAGATAACAATTATCGCCGGTAATGTTTTGCGGGCGAACAGGCACAGATGATGCTCATAATTTGAGTTTTTATGCAACGCTTGAATTTCATAGCCATTTATCTTTTCTATTGGCTCCCATTTAAAAAGCGCTTGAGAGTCGTTAACTTAATACTGGAAACTGAAGCGAATAAATACATAAAGTTACTCACATGTTCGCTTAGAAATCTACTGAACTGAGACTTTTCGCCCTCAGCATTTGCGGTCTGCTGCAAAAGCACGTCAGTGTGTTAATTGAGAGGTTATAAATCCCCTAAATTACCTCAAATCGCTGTAATCTTTTCCACAGCGGCTTCCTCGCCCTGATTTGCTTCATGATATGCTTTTCGTTTTCGGTAGTGCTGCTCGATTTCTGTTTTGAAATAGCATCCGAATTCGTATGTACAGTTTTCGGCGTATTCGACTGGGTCGATATGCTGGATGCGGTTTTATCTGTCGCGTGCTTTCGAATCCATATCTTCTCCAGTATCTGTACCATCACCTCATCGCTTGCTGGTTTAAGACCATATTTCGAGACGGCAGCCTTTAAGACAAAATTAATACAATTAAGTGACCTACATCGAAGAATTTACCTCTAATTCGAAAGTTGACATTGATCTATAATCCGGCATATTTTTGCTAAGACCGGGCTGAGCGGGAGCGCTGTTGATGTCAGGGGTGATACAACTGGTCTGACAGGTGCTTTCGTCATCTGATATGACGCTTTCGTCGAGATCGCTTGGGGGAATCGCATCAAGTTCATGCTGTGACGAAAAAGAAGCAGACTCGTCGTCGCTGATGGAGTAGACAGAAGCATTATCAGGGATTCTTAGTGGATGATGCTCCGATGAATCTAAGGATGACGTTTCGACGTCATCGTCAACAGCGGATTCAACGACTTTCGTGCGGTTAGACAGGGGAGTTTGAGTCAATGGTGAAGAAAAGGTGAGATGATGCGTTTCGGGAGTATCATCTGTCAGATCTATAACAGAGAAGGAACTTGCGAGGTGTTCAGTGACTGGATCGTGAACAGAAGGGGTCCCAGACATAGTCACTGCTGAGGTAGAGCTTTGATCCTCAGTACTTGTGCTAAGCGTTATCTTGGACTGTGTTAAACTTTCCAGTTCGCAATCGTCCGTTAGCTAAAGCACTTACTGACGATCGCGAATCAGTTTCTGATATATTGCCTCCGATATTCACAGAATCCCAAGGCCTAAGTATGTTAAGCACGCACAGCGTTTTCGCCAGTCGGATGTCCAGCTCTTTTAATCTTTTTATAGCGATCGCAGTGTTCTTGTCGGCATTATATTCGTCAAAGACCCAGTATAAACTTGTCCGATGTTCGATCAACTACGGAGTACAGTTAGCTTATAGAATTTTGCGCTTAGTTTTTTAATGTACCTGCATATCTCTAATCATATCTGTTACTGATGCAATCTCATTCTCTAGCCATGCAGGAACCTGCTGGTTGTCGCCAGAACAGTTGCCAGGAGTTTGACCTGGAAATTTATATACAGCCTCCAGACTAAAGTTGGACGAAAAGAGCAACTTATCCAATGTCAGCAGAGCTAAATGTCGAATCTTCTGATTTCCGGCTATGTCCATGGCGCTTTTTCTTAAAGACACGACGCTCTCCTGTGAGCTGTTACGCGAGTCCGCTTCAGAAGAAGGAAGTCCAATAATTGAACCAAATAGATGCATTAACTGAACCTTTTCTTCCAATTTGCTCGACCTTTTAGCTGCTTTACACGAAGAATCGGAATCGATACCATTGACATCATCCAGCACTGCGATTTCATCATCGTCACCAGGATATTGATCCTTCAACGAAGTCTTCTCCGTGGTCAAGAGAGACTTTCTGCTCTCGGTTGGCACACGTTCACTATTACCGACCGTTTCTGAGATCGAGTGCATTCGGGAACCTTCCGCTACGTCGTTTTCTCCATCTGATAAATATTTTTCGTAACTTTCCGGAGAGCTGCCGGCACTACGGTATTCGTCGTCGCATTTAACTTCGTCCAGATAGCTTCGCCATTCCTGCTTTATTTCATACATATCCTCTCCAAGGTTGTTGTCCTTTAAGCTAGTACTTTTCTTGCAATGTTGTTCGTTTCCGCGTTCGTGTTTCGTTTTCACAGCCGTGTCTTCGGTGCTGTTAGGGACGTCATCCTCATCTAGTATCTCCAGAGGTACGATATCTTTAAATGTCTCTTCCTCTTTTGCTCTGCCTTCTATTGTAGATCTATGTCTACTTTCCGCTTCCGCAATAGTCAATGACCGGTTACTTTGCAGAGGGCTCAGCTGAGGAGATCTGTTGTCGTCGAGAGATGATTCATTGTTTGCCGGCGACAGTGACTTACTATCCGTTGAATCCGAGGAATGCTCTGGACCTGGTGTCCCATCGATTGGTTGGAGCGACGCAGATACGATAATAGACTTCTGCAGCAAGTCCCAGAGTTTCAGTCTGCCAATGTTATGTCGTTTGGAACAATTTCGCAAGTGCATAGCCCTTTTTGCAAACGTTCCTTCAACGAATACATCGCTGCAGGCATTGCATATCGGACATGACCTGACGTCAACAAGACCTTTGTAACCCTTATTCAGTTCTCGATTGGGACACAATTCTGCGGGGCCGTTTGAGATCAAAGCATCCAAGCAAGTGTATATATGCCCGGTCTTATCTATTAACGTCATTTCCGATAAAAGCCTTCCGCAGAAAACGCAAACGTTTCCAAAGCTGTCAACCGCTGTATGCAATTGTTTTGCTAGTACATAATTCGCGTCTTCGGAAGACGAAGAGATTTGCCGCTGCTGCCCATCAGGTGTCGTTGACCGGGCTTCCTCTGCCTGATTTTTCAGACAATTGCCCACATGCTTCTCTCTCAGATAGACCGAATTCAGAGAACTCAAGTCTTTGTTGCATATAGGACATTCGTATTCCTCTAAAGGTTCAGGACTATCAACTGCTTTATTGTTACGCAACGTAGGTGTTGGCATGCGTGGACATGCGCCGCTGGTGCTTGATGACGCCACAGGTTCACCATGGCGTATTCGCTTTGCATATTGCTTAACAGGTAATATTAATGTTGCTGACCGCTTGAAGGAAGCCCGCTGGACACCGAGATCATCGTTGTGCATAAGGTTTGTAGATCGCAGGAGAAAAGCGAGCAAAGTGACTCGTACAACAAAAATTACTCTCCAGCCGAAACTAAGGCTACGGTTCCTTTACCAGCAGAATAAAGCTTCGAGGTCAAGAAGCGATGTGGCTTTACCATTCTTCCGCTAGCTTGTTGGCTAGTTCCAGAGTTAGCTTGCCTCCACGAAAGAGAAAATGTGACAAACTGACGTCTAATGGTAGGGTTGATCCATCCCGTACGCCTTTTACCATATAAATACGGCAACTTTGACGCCAAATAAAGACACTGTTCAAAACTAGCTCGACAGTGAATATGCCACATGAATTACTCCAATAACGTTACTTGGCGCGGTGTGCGAGCGTGGGTGTGCATGTTCTGCAGTGGTGCACACTGGCTGATCAAATGCATTCTTTTTGTTTTGACTGGAGAAAGAGCAACTTTCCACGCGAAGTATGATTTAAGGCCAACGCAAACACGCATTTGTCTCTAGTGCAAAGAAACCTTTTGACAACCGTACTTTATTCCGCCATCTAGCGCGAAGGACTGGTGCAGACAACGTAAGGGTGTTTCTGGAGCAAACATGCAATGTGATCGTTATGTCTCTACTGCGCAGACGAAGTGGATGGTTGGGCGAAATAGACTTTCTTTTCACGCAAGAATGAACTACAAAGTCGTAAATCCATAAGCTTGCCGGTCGCATTAGCAGAAGCAATTTTATTGGCTGAGCTTTCCAAGAGGTCGCCCCACTGTGCGGAGGTCAAGCCGATCTCCCTCTCTTCCAATCCCATTCTTTGCGATGGTCAAATTCATCAAGGCTGGCAAAGTATGTACTGCACTTCATCTACGATAGTCGATGATGGATGGCATCAGTGCATATGGATTCAACACGATATATGGCTGGATGCGCATGTCCACCTCCATCCAACGACCCGGCCTATTCAGCTGCAATTCTTCGAGTGGAACATTTTTTAATTCCAAAATGTATAATAGGTTGTTGTGATCCTTCAGGGCCGCTACGCTGGCAAGAAGGCTGTCGTTGTTCGCAGTACGCATCATTCTTTTCGTAACTTCGTTCTCGGCTACAATTCGGCAATGGGTTTAAGCGTGTTTTCGTGTTGGAATTCAGCATTGGCGTCACGGGGAAACGACGGGAATTGCTATTGGGTTTATTCGGGTGTCGCATTCGTTGGACTTGTAAGCTCATGTTTCGCGTCATTTTGCAGACCACGATGAAGGTACCAAGGACAGACCCTATGGCTATGCCGTGGTTGCCGGTATCGAACGCTATCCTTTGAAGGTTACCCGTGCTATGGGTAAGAAGAAGGTTGCCAAGCGCTCCAAGGTTAAGCCCTTCATCAAGATCATCAACTACAACCACATGATGCCCACTCGGTAAGTATGCTTGTACGTCGCGTGTTATGCATATTGCATCCGATATTCATTTGCACGATCTCAGTTATGCTCTTGACCTGGAGCAAATCAAGGGTACTATCTCCACCGAGACTTTCAAGGAACCTTCCCAGCGTGAGGAGGCTAAGAAGGTAACGTTTCACACCGCCGCTGTTGTGGGCCGCGTTATCTAATATCTACCACAGGTCATCAAGAAGCTGTTCGAAGAGAGATATCAGACTGGCAAGAACAAGTGGTTCTTCAGCAAGCTGAGATTCTAAGCTTGAGGGATATTCTGAGCTTCTTTGAATAAAGCGCCTTGATCTTGTACTTTAAATTTGCGTTGCCTAGAAACAGGAAATGCTTGATGGTTCAGGGGTCCAATGTTTGCATCGTGCTTGTGCAACGAATGTGTCAAAATAAAACTTGATCTGTAGTCTACAGTGACAATGTTGAAAAGACGCGAAACAATACTGCGTCTAACTCGCCATGACAATACAAGTGGCATGAGATGACTCTGTAAATGCCCCTTCCTTACAGGTACACGCGTTGACCCAAGGGTGCTGCATGTATATTGTGCGAGCTGACGACTAACGGGCAAATTTCTTCGCGTTTTGGATACGATGAGGTAGAGTACGAAGACCATCGGAGGTGCGGACTTCCAACAGAGCCACTTTCAGTGGGCTTATATTGGTAAGGTACAGGAAGTGTGTATCCTTCCTTTTTCTCGTACTTCCAACAAGTCGTAAGTGGCAAAGAGAATTGGTGATAGCTGGAGATATTTGCTTGTGATCGATGGATGGATCATGCAAACAATTGGATGGATGGATGGATGGATAAATGGGCGTACGATGGACAAAACAGGACAGATGGATCTGATGGTAGTGCGGCTTGGCCGACTTCTTTTTCCCCTTTAGGCTACGGTTAACCATGTCTCGCGTTCCAGCCAGTAAGTTGCCTCATTAGCTAAGTAGATGCCATGCTCCAGTATATTAACAATCTCTGGTAGTTCTTAGCCCTACTGAGGAGGACATTCAGCTTCTGTTGAGCGCCCAGTGCCACATTGGTACCAAGAACGTCACCAGCCGCATGACGCCCTACGTCTACAAGCGCCGTGCTGACGGTAGGAGAAAAAAATTAATAGAATTCGGCGCATTGATAAGGAAATCTCACGTGAAAAATGATTAGGTATTAACATCATTAACCTCGGCAAGACCTGGGAAAAGCTTATTTTCGCTGCCCGTATCATTGCCGCTATTGAGAACGTAGGTCTACTGAATAGCGGGGTCGAAAACTTGTATTTTGACGAACTCTTTGCTTTGTTTATAGCCCCAGGACATTGTCGTCATCTCTGCTCGTCCCTATGGTCACCGTGCAGCCCTGAAGTTCGCCAAGTACATTGGTGCTGAGGCTATTGTGGGTCGTTTCACTCCCGGTACCTTCACCAACTACATCACCCGCTCCTTCCGTGAACCCCGCTTGATCATCACCACTGATCCTCGCACCGACTTCCAGGCTATCAAGGAAGCCTCCTACGTCAACATTCCCGTCATCTCTCTTGCCGACACGGACTCTCATCTCCAGTTCGTCGACGTTGCTATCCCCACCAACAACAAGGGTAAGCACGCTCTGGGTCTGATCTACTGGCTTTTGGCTCGTGCTGTTCTCCGTCTCCGCGGCACCTTGGACTACCAGACCCCCTGGGACGTCATGGTCGACATGTTCTTCTACCGCGATCCTGAGGAAGCTGAGAAGGAACAGGAAGCCGCTGCTGCTGCCAACCTTGAGGATGCTGACTTCGCTGCTGCTGCCGAAGCCGCTGCTGGCGAATGGGCTGTTGAGGGTGCCACCGATGGTGTTGCTGGCATTGCCGCCGCTGCCAACGCCGACTGGAGCGCTCCTGCTGACTGGGCTGACGATGGCGCCGTCCCTACTGCCACTGGCACTTCTTCGTGGGACGCCTAAATAGATGTTTGACTGTTGTAAATTATAGCCTTTGTTGTTGATGCTATAGAGTTCTAGAAATCTCATAAAAAGTACGCGACTTGTTTAATTGCCTACCGTATGCACTACTTTTGAAGAATGTTACACAAGGCATTATAATTTTCTGCTTTCAAATAAGCTATCAACTTTGTTCCTTCTCTCCTTGTTCGAACATTGTTGGACATGGCAAACAACGATTTTGGCAATCCGTTAAAAAAGTTCAAACTTGTTTTCCTGGGCGAGCAAAGCGGTACAGTATCACTATAGAGTATAGACTGCTTCTCGCATGGACAATAGGAGATGAAGTCAAGGTTGTTGGCGAAAACTGATGTTCCTGACGGTGTTACTCTCCGTAGTCGGAAAGACATCGCTTATTACAAGGTTTATGTATGACACTTTTGACAACACATATCAGGTATGCTTACTGGGTTCACGGTCATTCTGTCTGCACTGCCTTACACTTTAAAATATAGGCAACCATTGGTATCGACTTTTTATCAAAAACCATGTACCTTGATGACCGAACTATTCGGCTTCAATTATGTAAGTCTATTAGCGAAAAATCCCCAAAGGTACATGTATAGATTTGAACATCGTTTTCTTTCTCTTAGGGGACACTGCTGGCCAGGTATTGTTATATGCATAAATGTGTTGGAAGTCCCGTTGTGCGCTCCCCTGTTGACCATTGTATGGACGCATTTGCAAACTAGTAGGAAAGGTTTCGATCTTTAATTCCAAGCTATATCCGGGATTCTTCTGTTTGTGTGGTTGTTTATGACATCACCAGTAAGTGTCTCGCCAAGTATGTTCTGGTCACTAGCAAGGGACTAAGGATAAATCCGCAAAACAGACAGGAACTCCTTTTCACACACGACGAAATGGATCGACGATGTACGCGCAGAACGAGGAAATGATGTGATTATTGTATTGGTTGGCAACAAGACAGATCTTAATGACAAACGGTAGGTTTCACGTCTGGAAAGTAAAAGTTTGGATATATACTGAGTCAAAAATATTTGCTTAGACGAGTTTCTGTAGAAGAAGGAGAAAAGAAAGCAAAGGAATATAATATCATGTTTATTGAAACAAGTGCCAAGGCTGGATACAATGTGAGCAATATCTACCACTGTTGTTGTCTGGTCAGGAAGAATTGATGTCTGTCGTTAGGTAAAGTCACTTTTCAGGAAGATTGGTCACGCACTACCAGGAATGGAGAACAATATGAATGATGAAAACAAGGATCAGTGTAAGTTGTGTAGGCGATAATTTCGAAAGCACTGGTATAAGGCTCACGTGCTATCTTAGTGACTCGAGTTGATCTCACGGAGACGTCTGCTCCTTCCAACCAGGACAGCAGCTATTGCGCTTGCTAATAACTTTACATTACGCTTTACAAAAGCCTAATACGTCGGCATATAATACTTACAGTTTTGCACTTACTAAGCTTATCATTTTTGAGAACACATACGCTGTAGAAGGCCGGTCATTATAGGTTTGCCCAATAGTTAAAACGAGTTTGGCACAAAATTACGCCAAGTAATAAGACAAGTCCGCATCAACCGTTTTCATCGTCCCATGAAGACCCTTACGATACTCGCTACTGATACGGAATTTCAACAAGGATTTTCAGTTGGCAATTACTGGGCCCCATGTAACGTCAGGATTTTGTAACTGCAACAGGACGTTTAAGGAAAAATCGAAAACCCCAGGAATATAGAGTGAAACAAAACAGTGAAAAGATCGTGCTACTTGCTGATATGCAACTCTTTTGAGCCCAAAATTTACTCTTTGGACCAACCTTGTGCAACTTCAAGATGCATACAGGCATATTACAAAGCGATCTTCTGGCTGAAGACAACGCAACGGCATCTGCTTTCTTTGAATCGATACGCTATCATGCCCAACTCGGAAGTGCGGCAATTAATAGTCAGCGATTTGCAGATTCTGTCAAACATCTTGATTGGGCCATCGATGAAGTAAATCAAAACATTCTAGCAGTGCTTTTTGCTCATCGTGCACAATCTTTCGAAAACTTACAACAATATGACAAGATGCTTGTCGACGCCAGACAAGTCATCAAGTGCTTTCCGACTTCAGCTCATGGTCATATCCTGACTGCACGTGCGTTGTACCGTGAAGAACAGTATAGAGACGCGCTTTTAGTATACGACACCGGCCTTAACACAGTAGCTGCAGCCAATCCTTTGTATCACACGATGGTCTCACTGAAACAGAACTTGGCGGCGGAAGTCAATGAACGTAACGTTCGCTTCCTGAAGCGGCTACCATACGATATACTCAGTCATATACTTTCTCAGCTTCCGATTGTCGACCGTATACGTTGTACGCAGGTGTGCAAAGGCTGGAGAGAGACGTTACTCAATTGGCATGACCTGTGGGCAACCATGGATCTCAAATACGTCAGCAGATATTGTTATCTGGATTTCATCACACAGAAAAATGGACGGCATGTCCGGGAACTGTATTTCGATTCCTGGTACGATCAAGTAATCTTTCTGCTGCTGCTATATATGTTGCCCGACAGGGAATACAATCAGCTTCGGAAATTAGGTAATTGCGTCTTGCCTCTCCCGAATATCTTCGCAACCTTGTGATCTGATACAACATTAGACATACCATATGTGCGAGGTATTCCGCGCGAACCGTTCGTATCGTTTCTGGAGCTAAATTGCGAAAGCCTTACGACGCTGGCGCTTAAGATCGACGACGAGGCAGCTAAAGAGCTGTTAGCAACAGCCTTGAAAACTTGCCATAACGTCAGACGTCTGAAATGTGAAAATGCCCTACAGTTCTTTTTTACGGACCCCAGCAATTTTACACTTCCGGATCAGCCTTTGAAACTTACACACCTGCAATTTCTGTGGAGAGATAATGACGTCTTTGGTATACTGGAGACTCTTTTGTCGCACTGCCCTAACCTGAAATCCTTTGCAACTGCAATCGAGAATTATAGACCCAAGGAAAGACAAGATGTTATAAGCCTAGTAGATCGGACGTGCCCGTCGTTGCTTCAGTTCCACATGGTCAAAAAGGAATACCTGCATCAACATCCCGACCTGTGCTTTACCGACACCAGTTCTCGCAGTATCGTTACGCTTACTGGAACACAGCATTTCGAAGACGGGTTGTTACCAATGCTTTCTAGACGACGTTCCACTCTTGAAACACTTCGCTTGAACCTTCGTTTGAGCACAAATGTTTCTGATATATGGAGCTCAATCGCGTCTTTACAGCAATTTCAACGCCTTCGTGAGATTGATTTTACAGAAAAAGAAGCTGACATAAGACGACAAATCGAGATGTATAGAGATATCAGCGGCTCCGAAGACAATAGCGAGTCTGAAGAGCGCCGCGGAAGACATAGTAATGGGATCGAGCCGAGGTGCAAAGCGATCACATCCATCGTTCGTCAATGTCCTTTACTTGAAAGGGTGATCCTAACCAACTTCCATCTTGACAATGATATATTTGAAAGTCTAGGCGCGTTGCGGCATCTACGATGCCTTAAACTGTTTAATTGTGAGGGCATTCCGCCGATGGCAATCGATCGCTTCTTTCAACGTGCTGCTACCCTTGAACACTTTTCCTATCAAGAGTTCCTAACCATTACATGGGATAATGATCTTGATATCAATGACGTGTTTCGCGCTATATCGAAAAATCCTAGCAAATCTTTGAAGGAGTTGCGTCTATCTGCTAGCCTATATTGTGATAAGGACTCTTTAGAAGAATTCGTCCAGCGAATGCAAGATGCCAGGTTATCCACGTTTACTCTTTATGATGGCTCCATGTATCCGGATGTCTTGGAGTGGCTCCTCAAAATCCCTAGTATCAGAAGGATGCGGCTCGAAAACAGCAATCTATCACCCAAGTTAAACCTACAGAAGGCTCTAGAATCTCGCAAAGAGCCTATCTGCATAGTCATCAACTCCGTTGGACCTGACGATCAAGAAATTGAAGGCGTGTACATCAAGACAAAAGAGGGCAACGTGCAGTATTATCCAAATGATTAGATTCAAACACATTCCTGGTCTGTATTTTATCACGTACCTCCCGATGAATGTACTGTAGCATATACAAAAAGACGCAACAAGCTTAATTTTAGATGAAAAGCATTCCCGTACCTCTGCGAGAGAAGAGAATTGGTATGCACAAAGTAAGCACTTATTCTGTCATGCCCCAGCGCCGACGAAACCCGGTTCTTAGTAATGCAAGGATCCAAGCAATAAGTGGCGTGTTTTTGTTAGATATAATGCAATGCAATGAGCGAATTTTATGTCCTTGTTTATATTAATACTGACAAGCTATTAACCATCAACAAGATTCCAACTCTTTAGCCATCGTCGTCCGCTATAGTTTGTGATAGGTCCCTCCATGCCATAAGCAACGGGGGCGAAATAGATGAATACCAGTATGACGGCCGCAAAGAAAATACCATAAATGATCCATTGGCTGCGCGAGGACATGCTGGCCGTAAAATGATCAAGCAAAAACGGCACCATCAAGATGCTAAAGTATAAGGCAGGAAAATAATGGTGAAGGTAGGTGACACGGCCCATGATAAAGAACGGCAAATAGTGCAGTGCCCAACCAAGGAAAAGAGTCTTGCCGACAAACAGAAAATGATCCCATTGAGCTATATACGAAACCATCAGCCACTCGTCAGACGACAGACTATCGTTCATGACTTACCATTGGACAAGTCAAAAATCTTGCGTTGCATACGGATAATGTAAAACGCAGCAGTGGCAGCAAACACGACCAGTGACGCGAATGAAGTCCACCAAACGATCGGGTTGCCCAAGAGGTAAAACTTGATAATGTCATCACCCCATCCGCACATACGCAGACCTACAGACGCAAGTGGCCACTCTGATGGAGTGGAAGAAAGGATGTCTTCCTTGTCTGGGTCAGGAACCAATGCGTTATTCGATGTCCACATGGCAACGTTTAAATGCCAAAAATCATGCAGGAATTTTGACTTGTACGCGTTTTTAGGTGCGGGTGGTACTAGATATTCGGATAAGAAACCATCAAAAACGTTTGCGTTTGAGATAGAAACTCACACTTATCATTGTAATGTTCTTCCACGTTCCACCAAGTGTGAGGATCATCTTCCCTGTTTCGCTTGTCGCACGTCACTTCAACTTGTTTGAAGCCCCACTGTGGCAAGATAACGTTATTCGCAGCAAGCAAGCAGTTGAGATGAACATGACGGAGTCGGAATCGTGTTGTTAAAGATCGCACACGCTCCTTGTCTTTGTATATGATATCATCAACGATCTCCACTTTCCAGTTGTCTTGGATATCTCCAATGGTCTCATTGCCGTAAGCACTGACTTCCCATTGACCTGACGTGACGGGTGCATTGATAGGATGACTATGTAGGTTTCGCCCAGTGGGACCGTGACGCAATCGAATAATATCCCCGTCCTTTACAAACCGAATGTTATTCTCGTCTTCATACTCTTCCCGATTAGCAACTTGGCGCGGAGGCCGAACGATCCAGTGGTTATTTTCATCCTTGTAATGATAGCATGTTACTTGCTGTTGCTTCGATCCTTCAGGGTACGTCTGAATATGCGAGTGCAGCAATCCACCTCCGTAGCCATAGTTTTTGATCGTTAACTTGGAACCATAGGCCAATTCTAAATGCCCACCCTTCAGTCTTTCCTTTTCTTCCCTTGAAACCTTAATGAATTTCTCTTTACAGTTCTTACCAAGTGGGCTTTGTCCGAGCGAATTCCCAGCAAGTCGAGCTTGAAACAGCGAGCTCATTTGCGCGTCCCCAGGGCCACTGCGGTATAAAATGGCGAAATGAAGAACAAATGACAATAGATACACACCAATGGGTAAGCATATCAAGCACAAAATCCGAGCAACCCAGTGCATCAGATATGTTTTCTTTGGCATCTTGAGGTCGCCTAGCATATCCCACAGGTCTTCGATGGTGTAAAGACCAACCAATGCAACAGCAAATAGACCGACCCACTTAACACTATGGTTTTCACAGTTAGAATCAAACAAACCCATGCCATCATCCAGGGTCCATGTGTGTACCTCGACACGCAGCCCAACGAAAGACCTGTCATCGTCAGCCAGAACCACCATTCTTCTGAAAAGGGACTAACGCCGATACGTTGATACATCTGTAAGTAAACCGCTCAAGACCAGGTTTTACCTTTGGCGCGCGTTATGAAAGCAAACCAGACAGTATAGAGAAGAGCATGTAAAGAACAATAGCATAGAATCCAATAATATAAATCGACTGATGCAAATATAAGCAGTGTCTAACGTGATATCCGCCTTTAGTTGAATATGAATCCAGTTCCCATTATCCAGGTACGGTAATCTTACCTAGCAAAACCATAATAGCAGCCAATATGCTTGCTTTAAGAGACATCTTCAGTTCACGCGCAGTCAGATATGCTAGCGGAACCAGTAATGCTCCCCAAAAGGCGTTGAAGAGACGCATCGCCGAATAATTGACATCATCTGGGTAGGTATGACCAGACTCGAACCCGAAAGAGCCATTGTAGCCTGCAAGCCATCCTGATAGACCAACCAACATTTTGCCCAAAGGTGGATGCACATCAAAATAAAACTCGTGCTTGAGATAATGTGAACCGAACTGAGAACCCCCATTATGCGTAAGCGATACGTTGACTCTCTCTGTCAAATAAAGTTCAAACCATATCTCACCTTGCCAAAATGCGCCTAACAGCATTGCTGCATAAGTCTTGTCTTCTCTTCTCTTTTTCACGCAGTTACTCACCTCATCCCAAACGACAATGTTGGAGCGACCAATGATCCGGAAACGCGTCCAAAATGACAGGAGAGTAAGGAACGCAGGTATAAGAATGGAATAATGCTTTTGACAATAGGCAATATACTAGTGATGGTTTAACTCAGTGATTGCCCCAAATGCAAACAGATCGGGTCGCCTTCACCTTGTTTGAAGAATATACTACACGTGGCTGAGGAGGAGGAGGAGGAGGTCTGTAGGCCTTTTCTTTCTCATTGCTGTAAGCATCTTCGGTATATGATTCGGACTGGGCAGCTGCATAATAAAGAGTGTCTTGCTGTGGCGAAAACGTGGGAGAACTCTGCGGTATATGCCGCCTTTTCAGGTTGTCCATAGTCAGGTTGGACAAGAAGTTGTGTAGAAAATTGCAAAGTGCTGGGAACTGACTGCTTATAAGGAAATCGCGGCAGGGTCCGCCCCATTGTGGATAAGCATACCATTGCCCATGACGCGGACAGCTGTCCCCCTGTCCCCTTATATAAACAAGAATCTGTTTTCAAATTGCATCGATTTGTCCGTAGAAAATCACTCGCATGTAGTGATAATCTTGCTCTGCGCGATATGCCAGAGCACAGGCGCTGCAAGAATCTGATGCTGAAATTCACGTGTGATTAAGATGGCACTAGTGTCAGAATACTGCACATGTAAAGGCGCCCTCTCGTTTACAAAGTCGAGAAAACAATAGAGTATAGGGGAAGTAATCATTCCCACCCACGGGACATGAGTATGACTGAGTAGGCATCCTTCAATGGATCATGGTTATTCTATATCAATTCGGAAACCTTATACCAGAACGTATTTGAGAACTCAGAAGAAGATATATTCCTGGTTTGATTGATCGTTAAGCAGAAAAAGCAAGTTCTCCTAGCGTAAGATATAGTGGAAATCAGCGCAAAGCAAGTCTGAATTAAGCGCAAAAAGCGGCTCAAGCGCCCGCAAGAATAAGTTTTATTTGGGAGCAAATAACTTCTTCAGCTTGCGCAACCTAATAGGCAAAAACCTGTATTTAAAAATCTTTATCGATGTTGAACACCAACATTTCTTCCTTTTCTCGACATTTCTCAGGATTCTGGCGAGTATTCCTTTTCTGTTTCCTGCTGGCACCAAATGACTCGGGACTTGAAGCAAAGCTCAAGAGCAACTGAGTGGTCGCCGCTCGTACCTAAAGATAACAGCAACCCACAGAGTCGCCATGGCGCCACCATGTCGCAACAATCATCCTGCTCTAATTTGCAAGGGCTTAATGGACTTGCGGCACAGTCAACAAAACGAAAGCTATGGTTCGCAGTTGCCTTGGCCTTGCTGTTCTTTACCACGGAGCTTATTGCCGGATATTTCTCGAACTCACTTGGTAACTGAGTGTGGAGAACAGCAGGACATATTTGACCATATTAAAAAATCGTGATCTGTGCGTCTTGCGTACGTAAGCCTTAATGTCTGATGCCTTCCATTTGATGTCTGACGTGGCCAGTTTCGTCGTCGCTTTGGCTGCTATCTATCTGGCCGAAAAGCCCGCTACAAGCCGTAAGTAAAACCCTTTGCGTGACAGGTACCAATAACCCGATCTGATAATGCATAGGTCATACGTACGGTTTTCATCGCGCCGAAGTCATTGCCGCTTTGGCCTCAGTTATGACGATCTGGGTCTTAACAGGCTTTTTGGTATACGAGGCGATTCAGCGCGTCCGAAATCCGCAAGTGATCGATGCTCGGCTGGTATGGATTGCTTACTGCTTACCGCTTTTACAATTCTTTTGACCATATCAAACCGGTCCAGATGTGCATCACGGCGACGATGGGCGTGGCTGTCAATTTGGTGTAAGTTCTCTAACGAGCTTTAGCAAACACCATGGTTGCGTGCTCATGTATATATTTGCTCAGCCTGGCATACGTGCTTGGTGGACATCATCACCACCATCACCATAAGCATGATCCAGAAAGCGGTAGCCATAAGGTAAGAATTCTGCTATGCCAATAGAAAGGCATATGAACTTGGTGGAAGTGGTTACATCGTGGCTCCAGGCGACAAATATCAATCTGCGCGCAGCAGCGTTGCATGTCCTTGGAGATTTATTAGCCTCCATCGGTATGACGACGTTGTACCAGGCAAATGTCACACGAACGAATTCTAAGGTTGCGATATCTTAGGGGTCCTTATTTCTTCAGTTATTCTGATTGTCAAGCCTACAATGACTATCGTCGACCCAATTTGTACTTTCGTCTTTGCAATCCTCGTTCTGTACACCACGTTCCATCTTATCCAAGATTCAGTGGCTGTCCTTATGGAGGGTTCGCCTAGTCATCTTCAGCCCGAGACAATTGCAAAGACACTGATGCATATTCCAGGCGTGGTAGCCGTGCACGATATGCACGTCTGGGCGCTCTCGCCTGGCAAAATTTCCTTGACAGCACATATCATCATCGAACATGATAACGAGCTTTGCTATGATGACGTTTTGGAACGTTGCCAACGCATGATTTGCAATGAATACGATGTGCATCATTCGACGCTTCAGATAGAGTCAGAGAGAGCCCAATTCACGAGTCATTGTCGACCTGATATATGCCATCCGCGGATGCTATAGATGACAAAGAAGAAAGAAACGCAGTATACGTAATATAGTGTACTACCCCTAAGATAACTCCCGATGGCCCCATTTCCACTTAGTTTTCATTCCCCTATTGTTGGTCTCGATGCGTTTGACTTGTTGCTTTTTCAGGCATTATCCCGAACAGAAAAATGCTGCAATGCAGAAAATTCAAGCAGGACGCATTACGTCGTTGTTAGAAAAAAGTTCAGGGAAATGAATGGAAAACTGACTTTCTAAATATAGGAGTTTGGAAAGGGCAGCAGGGTTTGTCATGGTGATGAGGAGGGTCCTCCAAAAGGTTTAGCGAATGTTTCAAGATGCACCAATGGCTTGCTTCGACACAGTCGATCCAGCAATTGTTCCGAGGAACAGCGTGTGGCAGTTCGATTGAATGAACCAATGAGAGGGTCTCTTGCGCCTGACGGGAAGAGCGGAAGTCCAAGTGAAGCGGGAAACTCTTTTTAGCATGTGAACTGGGGAAGATGGGATCCTATAAAAGATCTCCACTTTGTGTGCATTTACCCCGGCTTTCTTTTTGTCTATTCTCCACATCCACGCTATATGGTTAAACTCGTTGGCGCCATCGACCAAGGGACAACTTCGACGCGCTTTGTCATCTTTGACGAATCGGGATCGATTGTCACGCTGCACCAAATTGAATCTCACCAACACTACCCACAACCAGGGTAAGTAGCCAACCGCACAAACCCTTACCTTGTGCAAAGCCTCTAATAAATAAACCAGATGGGTTGAGCAAGATCCTTACGATCTCTTGGACGCTGCCAGAGCTTGCGTCGAACATGCGGTTCGGAAGTTGATCGCTTTGGGTTACAGCGCCTCCGACATACAGGCAATCGGCATCACCAACCAACGTGAAACAACACTCGTCTGGGACAGATTGACGGGCGAACCGCTTTACCCAGCCATCATCTGGAGTGACGGACGTACGGCCGATACCGTACAGAAACTTGCATCATCGACCGACAAGGGGCTGCATGCCCTGCAATCCATCTGCGGACTTCCTCTGGCCACCTATTTCTCAGCCGTCAAGTTGCGATGGTTATTGGATCACGTTCCTGCTGTCGCCGAAGCTAGGGAACAGGGACGCTTGCAATTTGGTACCTTGGACACCTGGCTGATTTATGTACGTTTCGAAAAAGAGAAACATTCTACCCTTGTGATGGAAACTAATACCCTAGCTTTTTCACACAGAATCTCACAGGTGGTGTGGATGGCAATGGAGTCATTGTTACAGACGTGACAAATGCTAGTCGTACTATGCTGATGGACATCCACACTCTGCAGTGGAGCCAAGAAGCTTTAGAGTAAGTTGGAAGGAAATTTTTCGGATAAAAAGGAGAAAAAAATACTAATGCCCACATTTGTCAATTGATTAGGTTCTTTGGGTTCGATGGTATATCGCTCGCCAAGATTGTCTCATCTTCGGAAGTCTATGGCACCATGTACGCCGGTTCACTTAAGGGTGTTCCTATCGCTGGTTGCTTGGGTGATCAACAAGCAGCATTGGTTGGCCAAAAATGCTTTAAACAAGGCGACGCGAAAAACACGTACGGCACTGGCTGCTTCATGCTCTTCAACACGGGCCACAAACCTGTCGTCTCTCAAAACGGGTTGCTTTCGACAGTCGCTTACAAGTTCGGCAACGATCAGCAACCTTGCTATGCACTAGAAGGATCCGTCGCCGTCGCTGGTTCGTCCATCAACTGGCTCCGAGACAATCTCGGGCTTATCTCGTCCGTCGACCAACTCAACAAATTGGCAGCTCAAGTACCAGACACAGCAGGTGTTTATTTCGTCACTGCGTTTTCGGGATTATTCGCTCCGTATTGGCGTGACGATGCGCGCGGCACCATCTGCGGCTTGACCCAGTTCACCACCATCCACCATCTCGCTCGTGCCACGCTTGAAGCTGTGTGCTACCAGTCGCGCGCCATTCTCGACGCCATGAACATAGACAGCAAGACTCCGTTACGTTCACTCAAAGTAGACGGGGGGATCTCCAACTCGGACCTCTGCATGCAGATCCAGTCGGATATCCTGGGTATCGAGGTCGACAGACCCAGTATGCGCGAAACCACCGCCCTTGGCTCGGCCATCGCTGCTGGTCTTGCTGTAGGTGTTTGGAAAAGTCTGGACGAACTGGAACACGTCAATGAAAAGGGTCGCACCATCTTTCATCCTACCATTTCCGACGAGAAGCGGGTTCAAATGTATAATGGCTGGCAACAAGCCGTTCAACGCTCCTTTGGCTGGGCCACCGCTACCTGAATTTGATATCCCCTTACATATCGATACATCCCCGTACCTTATACATATATATATCCCTTGTCCATCGACTGCATCTTTTACTTTGTATCATACAGCAAAAAGGACTTTTTGTTTGATGACGCTACGTCACCTTTGTACATTACTTTGGTATACCCTTAACACACACCTCTCTCTCTTAATAAACTTTGTTGTTGTTAAGATATTAATTCGTCTTTTTGCAGTTGTTCATTATAGCTCTATTTATTTCTTGTCATTGTCCTTGTCATTCACGTCACGGTACTCGCCTTCAGTGGTCTTCGGACCAGACTCGTCTGACTGAGCCGCTCTCTACAATTAATTAGTCAGTACTCGGCTCAAAACACCGTGCTTTATTTGTTTGTTTACCTGTTTGTAGACCATTTCAAACAGTTTCAGGCTGCTTTGCTGAAGCTCATCAATCTTGGCCTTGAGTTCAGACGGCTGAACGGATGTGTCGCCCGATTGTGCCTTGGCCACATCATCACGAAGCGTCTGCATCTGGGTTCGAAGTTTGTCTGCCTCAGCAGCATCCAGTTGGTCCTTGAAGTCATTCAAGGCCTTTTCTGTATCGGCGACCACAGAGTCGGCTCGGTTGGCCATCTCGATGGATTCGCGGCGCAGACGGTCTTGCTCTGCGTTTGCTTCGGCTTGCTTGATCATTGCCTCAATTTCATCCTGAGACAAGCCAGAGGACGCGGCAATGGTCACTAAGGATTGTTTGTTACACTATGATGTGTCTCTCTCATTCCAGTCAAATCTGCAGGAACTTACTCGACTGATCTTTGCCAGTGGCCTTGTCTTTGGCACTGACATTGACGATACCGTCGGCATCAATATCAAATTCCACTTGGATTTGAGGGACACCACGTGGGGCAGGTGGAATACCCGTCTAGAAAGAAAAGAGGCGTCAAAAGGGCGTCATGTCATTTGCAGCAAGGAATCTGCGATTTTACCAACTGGAAATTGCCCAGCAAGTTGTTGTCCCGGACAAGCTCACGTTCGCCTTGGTACACCTTGATGTCCACAGCAGTTTGACCATCTGCTGCAGTAGAAAAGATCTGCGCCTTCTTGGTAGGAATCGTAGTGTTGCGGTTGATCAGTCGCGTAAAGACACCTCCCAGCGTTTCAATACCCAACGAAAGCGGCGTGACATCAAGTAGCAGTAGATCGGTCACACTGCCGGCCAGCACACCGCCCTGGATAGCCGCACCCATGGCGACGGCTATTGTTCTTTATCAGTCATTTTCCTCTGTTGGCGCATAGTATACCGTTGCCTACCTTCATCTGGGTTGACGCTCTTGGTAGGCTCTCGTCCAAAGAGGGATTTGACGGTTTCTTGGACTTTGGGCATACGCGTCATGCCGCCCACGAGAATGACCTCACCAATGTCGCTGGCCTGTATACCGGCATCCCCCAACGCCTTTTTGCACGGCTCGATAGTCTTGTCAATTAATGGCTTGGCCATGGATTCAAACTTGGATCGTGTCAGCTTGTAATTCATGTGTTTGGGACCCGAAGCATCGGCGGTAATAAACGGCAGATTGATATCAGTCTATATATCATAGCAAGTTACTATTCCCTCTCTTTCTCTGACCCCATTTCGTCCATGGCCTACTTACTTGGACAGTGGAAGACAATTCAATCTTGGCCTTTTCTGCTGCTTCCCGAATACGCTGCACCGCCATACGATCGCTGCCCAGATCGATACCCGTTTCTTTCTTGAACTCATCGATCATCCAGCGAACCAGCATAATATCAAAGTCTTCGCCACCCAGATGCGTGTCACCATTGGTGCTCTTGACTTCAAAGACGCCCGATTGAATTTCAAGAATAGAGATATCAAAAGTACCGCCACCCAAGTCGAAGACAGCCACAGCCTTGTCGCCCACCTTCTCTCGGTCTAGGCCATAAGCCAACGCAGCTGCCGTTGGCTCATTGATTACACGCAACACATTCAATCCAGCGATCATACCAGCGTCTTTGGTTGCTTGACGCTGTGAATCATTGAAATACGCCGGTACCGTAATCACTATATCCATGCTGCTCAGTCATTGCTCCCTAGGTATATTATATAAACACTTTACCTCCGTTCTGGACCTTTCTGCCTAGATAGTTTTCAGCGGTTTCTTTCATTTTGGCAACCACAAAGGCACCAATTTGGGCCGGGCTGTACTTTTGGCCACGCGCTTCGACCCACGCATCTCCATTCGTATGCGGCACGATCTTGTAAGGCACAGCTTTAATGTCACGTTGAACCTCAGCATCCGTAAATCGTCGACCAATCAACCGTTTTGTAGCAAACAAGGTGTTTTCAGGGTTGACCACCGCCTATAATGGCTCTTCATCAGCAAAATTGTTTACATCCATATACTGGGGGAATATAGACCTGTCGCTTCGCGGGTAAGCCCACAAGACGCTCGTTATCCTTTGTAAATGCCACCACAGAAGGTGTCGTTCGTCCACCTTCCGAATTTTCAATCACACGAGGCGTTTTGCCTTCCATGACAGCAACGCAGCTATTTGTCGTTCCCAAATCGATACCAATTACGTGACCTTGTACTTTTTGGTTTTGGCTGTGTGTGTGTGTGTTTGGGCCGATATCAGTAATCGATTACTGCTTTGACTGCTCTTTCGACAAATACCTCGCTGCGCGAATCGTGATGTTGTGGGGTGCATATCGAGTCTATTAAAACAGACCGAGTAAATAAAAGAAAAGGTTCTCGCATACAACATCGTTTTCTCGCTCTTGCCTTGCTCCACACGCTTCGAAGATGGTTCTGGGCGACGCGGTACATTGTTTACGGACCAGAGGAAAAAAGAAAACAATGGAAAAAAGAGAACGAAGCGTAAAGCGACCGGGCTTTTTCTTTTCGCATGAAATCTGAGTCTGAATATTCAGACGCGAATCCACAAAACCCGAGTCTTCCACGATGCCCTTCTCTCTTTCTCACACACCCTTCTTCTTTAGTATGGAATTGAAAGGCTCTTGTCACTGTGAAAAGGTGACCTTTTCGGTTATATCGCATACACCTTGCCCGGTAACTTGTGGTTATAGTAATGAAAACAAGAGAATTGTCGCGTATTAGTCTAACTGCAAACTTAGTTTATGCGATGTTATTGGTACCATACCAATTGTGTGCTTTTCTGTAGAAAACAAAGAAGACTCTAACATTGCGTCAATCAAAAAGCTCTATCTGTAGAAAATGTCAAGGCGGTGGTGGTTATGCCATCAACATTATGGGATTGGTAAGTCTATCTTTCATATCACGCGTCCCTCATGTAGGCTGACGACATTTCGGGGTTGCGCAGTACAAAACACTGAAAGTCAACGGCAAAGAATATCTTCGGTAATGGCTTACGAATGGCTTACTAATATTATCAGACTATTTGCTCTAATTTCTGCCCTAAAACTTATTAGCGAATACCGCGCTCTTCGTGACAAGAAGACAAAGGAATTGTGGTAAGCTTTGCGGCAGGCAGATTCGTAGCCCTTCTTTGTTTCATTGGTCCATTATATAGCGGCAACATTCGATACTTTTGTGGTGAATGCGGAAGCCATCTTTATGCCTATGACAAAAAGTACGCGGATTATGTTTACCCGATGGCATGCGCCATCGACACCCCGTTGCCTGTTGTGGAACCAAAGGACGCTTATAGCATCATGCTAAATGAAGAATCTAAAGCCAATTGGGCGGAGGCCCCGGAACCCGATCCTGCGAAACATGCTTTCACTGAATATCCAGACGTATCCATAGAGGAATGGCACAAGAAAAACAACAGATACATTGAATAAAAAAATGAAAATAGTACCCATTATTGATTGAGATTTTAAAGCTTCGTATTAAGGTTTTTCTTTACAGGTTTTTTTACTTCTAGCGAAATTATTAGGTATGCTATTTGTTTCCATTCTGTGTTTCTGCTTGTATGATGTAATGCATGTTCATGAGTGTGGTGCGTGCGGATTTGTAGGAAATGCAAGGCTGAGGATTTGGGTTGACGTTATTGTTTAAAGAGCTCCCATGCTCGTGACCTTTTTCATGGCTTCCCTCTCGTCCATGTTTAGGAGGTACCCTTTCTCACCGTTCCAAACCAGTTGACCACCTTGGTCGCGCTGGTCCAAGACTTCGCCAAGGACTAATAGCTGGTATTGTCTGTTCTTTGCAATGGTCTTCGCGTCCACCCGAAATGGCCGCAAAAGATTAGCGGGAAGAGGAGCCCGATTTGTCCAGCCCGAAAGCAATCGAGAAGTAAAAGACGTAGGTTTCTTTCCTTGCGGATCGTCATCTTTAGACTTCCTCGAGGTGAAGTCATCCGAATCGTCGTCTGAATCATCTTCGTCTCCCGTTACTGAGGACGAAAGTGCTGATTCATCGATATCATCTTCGGGGGCAGTTGGGGTTGCTGTCTGTGTCTTTCGGTAAGAACGAAGCATGCGACGGCCAGGATCAAACATGATCAGATTGCGCTTGCCATCTTTTAGTAGCTCAATACCAATGACAGTTCGGCTGTGTCCTGAATGCTGCAAATAAAGAGGGGGTCGATCGGTAATATGCACAGTCTTTTTGCGTTTCGATCTGTGAGATTCGTGGCACGAGTCGTCTGGCGATGGGGAAGAGGTGGTCGAGGAACAAACCCCACCTTCAAAGTAGGATTGTATCCAGTCGAACATGGTATCATGGGAATTATTAGGACCTGATGGTCGATGGAAGTCAAGGATGGTACAGCGGATGCCAAGATAGACCAACATGCAATATACTTCCGTTGTGCCTATCCACTTGCGCGTTTTGTAAACACGGTGATTTAGCTGTTCCGCGCCTTGAGGATCGAATCCTACAACAGAGAGTTAGGAAATGTAACTCTTATTGGACAGCGTAACCCTTACCTTCACTCCATGCTCGTTCCAATAGTAACTGTAAGCCCGAAATATCTGCCACTTGTCGTAATATATAATCTCCTGCCTCTTTCTGCCGTTGCAGAAACGTCATGAGCATCTGGCAGTTACGGTAGCCACATCCCCATCCGAGATCCATGAATCCTGTCGCGATATGATCGGTGTATGGACTGCACAGGTAAGCCGCCACTGTATTGCCTTTTCGGTTTAAGCTGGTGAATTGCGGTTCCAGTCGTGGGATCACACCTATCCAACGTCCACATCAATACTCTTTCTGGTCTCTATCTGTGCTTCACAGCATCTTTTACCTGGCGTTCTGCTTTCTTCCTTTAAAGCTGTCAGAATAGACCAAAGTTCTTCGTCTGCGTTAATCTTGTTTCGAGCATAGTTTTTATTATCACTCGTTTGGAACCGCTTGTTGCGTTCTGGATAAGGCGCCATGTCGGCCGCTTTCCGCTACAAAGGAAGGGAAAGGAAAGAAAGAGGTAAAAAATGTAAGAAAAAAGGGAAAGATTCGTCGTTATAAAATAGCAGATTCACCCCGCATGCCACGCATCACAAAAATTAAGTGCCTAAAATGGCGAAAGAGCGGGCGACAACTACCTTCAGTGGCGACACAGGCGAACCTTCTTTAGCTTCACTGATTGACTCGCCTTCTGGCTGCTCATCAGACACCGGATCATGATGACCCTTCGTCATTTTGTTAGCTGTTGCAACGAATACAAGGAAGAGTAAACCGACAACGTCCTGACCAACCAAGCTCGACAGAACTGCTTTAAACGTACGTGGCTCTTTATAATCGTGCAAGGTCCGAAAGACAAGACCTGGATCGTTAGAATGGTCGCTCATCGGGGTTGATTCGAGTTCGAAGGTTGCGTAAGAAAGCGAAAAACGGCTGCTGACGCAGACGGGGGATGGGGCAAATGGTCTTATTCCTCTCCACTCCGGTCTGGTCACACACGCTTCAACCCTTGAATCAAATTTCTCAACTTTCATTCGTTGTTCTGTTTACGTGATGATTGTTCAAACGGACCACCAATCCACGGTTTTCAATTATATGGCAAATGTTGCTGTGGCTACAGATAGACGCATCCTTGAAGTTTTCTTCAAAGACACACGGGATCGTCCAGTGATCTTGTTTCGATCGTAACCGTCACCCTCGCTTCGTATCTACCTTTCTGTATGCATCCATATAAAGCTTTGTCGTTGATTCGTAATGATATCTATGAAATACTGTGTTTCATTGCTTCAATAAGCAACCGTTTTGTGTTGGTCTTCGCATAACAATTTGCGTTGATGTAAAGGGAAAAGTTATACACATCTACTAACGCTTGCTGCCTGTGCGCGTCTGCACGACTGGTCGCAAGCATCTTACGTCGCCCTTATTCGTAGGTCGTTCGGCTGCCTTGCTGTGCTCGTCAAACGAACTTTGCGCCGTAGATACGCTCGAGTCTTTAAGAACCCTGAACGGATCCATCCAAAAAGTAATCAAGGTTATTTGAAACTTCAATGTCTCAAGAAGGCTGACTAAAGAGCTGCGCAAAATGTAGCAATGACAACAACGTGGCGAGTACAATGGACTGCTTCAGCCAGCATTCACGAGATGCAGCAGTTACTTCGATGCCATCACAGCCTTACTGAGTCTAACGATGCATTAAAGGTAATCGGTCGCTGGACTCATAAACGCTTAGGTCGAAGTTTTAGCTGCTGTTCTTTGTAGATGCTCGTTCTCCATAGACAAGTGTAGTAACCAACAGTGATGACATGCCATCCGCTTGTCGAAGACAATTACTTTGGTTCAACATGGTCGGACTTCTCGGTAGCCCCTTGCTGAAACCTTGGACTTCAAAGCAATTGCCTCGTATATTACTGTTATTAACGACCCGAAGGATAAAGTACAAGGGTTTATTTTCAAGACTGGAGCGACGCTGATATCAATGGGAGCAACCACCCATCCTCCTGGCAACCTAGTGGAACACTTGACATCGCTTGGATGACTTCGACAGGACACCGACACCAGTCCACCGTGCTGAAGCAAACCGGGATGCCCACGTCCGCGAGCTTGCCGACTGGGCAATGGCTTACTCCAAGACGTGGAGCGGTGACAGTGTTTCGAGCATGCTAGGACAGACGATGATGCGCTAGCGCAAGACGGACCCTTTCGACGCTGCGCAAGAAAGCTCTCCAAGTCTGGCTTCGTCAGTTGCGACTTGTACTGAGACATGATATCAATGACAAGTGAAAACCGCAACGGATTCGTATTTTGTCGCAAAACATCCCATCAGCATCTGTGTGAGCGCTTGTTCAATGATATGGACTACATACAAAGCAATCAGAGAAACAGGAGAGCAAGCGAAAGAATTTGTCCAAGGGCAGGCGGTTGTCGGCGATAATGTGGGACGAAGATCCGGCAGAGGAGTCTCTTGCTGGAAATGACGAGGCAGAAGACACAGCAACAGTCAAAAACAAGCACTGAATCCAACTGGTCAATGAATGGTTCGCCCTGCTTAATGAAGAAAACACAGATAGTGACAGTAACTACAGGCAGATCCTAGCCAACGCCCGGCCAAGAACACAGAGTATAAGTGGCCACTTTCCTCAATTTTCTCCCACGCTGTCCCCTCCTTATAGTTTATCCTTCACAAATTATAGCCATAAGTACTGCATAACAATTCCGTTGTTGGCGAATCGCAATTAGTGATCTTGACATGTAGCGTTTCCGCATTTGCGCCTTACAGAAAACATCCCGCTGAGTTTTCCGCTTGGCGGAAAGCCAACACGGTATCATCAGGAACCCAAAAAAGTCAAAAGAACGACCATGTCTCTAGGAAGCACCCACCATGACCATTCGCTGGAATCACCCGTGTCCATATTCCTTTGCAATTTGCTGCTTTTGGGGTTTTCTCCAAAAGAACATGCTGCCGGCATTTTCAGTAACATTTCATTTGACGAATCCATATTCTCGCACGCCAACAATAACAAAGCTTTCGAAGCAACCAGTTATTTTCTCTTCAACAAGCTCGATCCGGTACGCACACGATCCACGTTCCGGTATTGCTGGCCCTTGACTGACTATGGGAGGCATTCACGCGAATACCGGTCGGCTGCATATCGATGGCTTGAGGAGCTTCGACGCGAGAACTGTCTTCCAGGCCACGTCATATTACGGCGCAGTTACTTTGAAGACTGTCGTGGCGAACGGATAGAGAATATCATGATGGCATTTTCAAATTTTGTTTTGCAGAAGGTATTGGATCGTGAATTGACAAGAGGTATGTGCGGTCCTAGAGGAAAGAAGACCGTAAAGAAGGACTAAGCTCTACGTGCTTTTCAAGGCGAAAATGCTATTCGGATCTTGGATCAAGCCATACCGGTAACAGATAACACAAATCAGCTACGCGAAACATTAGAGGTAAACTGCAGCTCAGCTGGATGTTGTTCGTAAAAAGAGGGCATTAACCATGGTAAGCAGTCAGAGATCGAGCGAATGTCGTCCCGGATAGCATCGGCTGTTCAAAACCCAAGAAACAGTGACGAGCCTTGGTTAGAGGTTGCCAAGCTGGTTCTTAGTCCCAGTCGCGGTAAGTTATCCGATGCAGCAGAAAGGAAAGGAGCCATTAACACAAGAAATGGATACAGCGCTTGAGTACTGGACTGGTTTTGCTAAACGAAGTACTGCGAAAGGCAAAGAACCATTGTCAACATTTAATACGAAACCGATCGCTGATATAGGCGATAACCGAGATCGATTGCAACATCAATTATCCCACACAGAAAGGACAAATGAATCCAGGCCCGAAACCGTGACGGAAAAAAAGAATATGGCTCTATCGTAGGCACTACTTAGTATGATGATCATCAGGAATTGGTAGCTAACATCGTCTTAAATTTTTGAACCTACGATAGAGCTGAAAAAGCTAAAGAGCGTTCAGAGAAACTGTATTCCATACTCCATGCAAACGAATCCGAAGACGATGCATCATCATCTGGACTGATGCTTCCATCAATAGCATGTAAAAAAACAGTTGCAGAATGTTTTTTTCTCTTCAAGATGACCTTATTGAATATCCTCTAGATGAAATTTCGACGGCGGACGGTGTCAATCTTGTGAAAAAATACATTGACGAACAAGTACGGCTATCGACGTTCAAAAGAAACCGGAATAGCGATACCGAAAACGAGAACAAGCCTGACGATGTAGCGACGGCGGAAAAAGCCGAAGACAGGGATAAAGATACGATATACACAAGATCAAGCCCAGCAAAATCGCTAGAACTCGAGTTACAGGCAGATGCAGAGTCTTCGCGACAGCGCAGTAGTAGTGGCTTCAGACCTTTGCGAGAGCTGAATTTACAGGCAAATGCAGAAACTTCGTCAGTTGCTGCAAATGAGGAGGACTTCAAGTTTTCTTTATCGTCTTTTCAGCGACAGTCCTTTACCCTCGATTCTCCTGATTCCCCGTTCTCTGCCAACGTATCGCCAATGTCAAGTAGCTTTCCAGACTATTGTGATCTTATCGTGAATCAATTTATGCATGACTTTCATGGACAAAGAACACCACCATCCGGCAGATTATCCATGTCTGCTCTTGAGCCGGAAAGAGGCTCCTCAAGTCCACCCTCACAACGTACGTACATGAAACGTTCCTCGGTGGAACTTTTTGCTAACTTTGCTCTTGGGCTGCCTTTCAGGAAGCTGGCGATCACCATGGGAGAAAACTGAGACGAGAGACGAAGATGCAGAAAACGTTTAATTCTCGTTTTACACTTGCTCATATCCTAGTATAAATCTTGTACATAATCAACATAAAAGTTCTTACGTGTTGCTTGATAATTCATAGAGTTGCGTAGAGTAACGAGAACTCGTTGCTACATTACGGAACGCAGACAGAGGGAGCATTACAGAAAGTCCTTGTAGATGTCCGTACAGTCCTTCGGCAATACGACCCAACGGCATGGAAATCTTTTAACACGGCGTGCTACTTTGCGTTATCTTCCAAGTGCATAACGGCGTACTTCTGAGCGACCTTGCCGTAGAGAACGACACAAGGGAAGATCAGGGCAGCTCAACCTGAAAATTCTCATTATTGGGCACCGGATTGTCGCGTAGGCACTGTACGCTTTTATCAGACGTACAACAGGGATAAAGAGACTTTTATATGCGTTATTGATACATTAGACACCTTGCGGACAGAGGAAATTTCAAATTTACATAACCATAGAAGTCAAATTGACCAAATCTGGAAGTTAAATTTTACCCAGGTCTGGGTAAATTTGACTCCCATATTTAGGCAATGAGGAGTCTGAGTTCTTTTCTACTGTCTTTTATGATCAATGTAAATTTGAAATTTCCTCTGTCCGCAAGGTGTCTATTATAACGTATCGATATTTTGGCAACTGACAGGTTCGAAACTCAAAAATACTGCATGCTAATAAGAACCGTATGAACCACTACAACGTCGCTATTTTTCTCGCAACCCAGACCATCCGATTCCACCGCTACTGGATCAATGTACAGTAGCCGTGGGATATACTGATAGGGTCGGTGAGCTCGGAAAGTGATCACTATAGAGCGGCGGCCAAAATTTTAGCCGGGGGACAGGCTGGGTGCCATTCAGGGTGTCTGAGAAGTGTTTGTGTAGTCTGTAGCACTATCAGAGTTCAGTCCCCATGAAATGGTAGTGCTATAAAGATTGGCGTTGTGCAGCGGTCGAAATGATGAGCATTAAGGTTGGACACGTGGCAAAATGATATGCTTGTTCATTTCGGTCAGCTAATGCTGTTCTGAGTGTTCATGCATGTGCAGCTTTACTTTAGGACGCTTGAGACGGATTTCTATATCCAGAGACACGGGTATATGAAGTGATTGACGGGTCCCATACCTTTTGCAGAGGAGCTTCAGATATCACGGCTGATGGTTGATAAGTTTACCTCAGTGTCGTGTTTCTGCTCCCTGAGTGCATGGCTTCCTTTTGAGGAGAGACTGTAAGTGCAGAAAGTCTTGGGAACGACAACTTCTCATTGCCGTCAATTAGGAAATTGTCTCATATCAGATTCTTTGATCTGGCAAGAGAGACCTGGGATTTGGAAGCGAAGGAGCAGTTAAGCTGCGCGGAGCACGTTGAACTTGGGGATGATATCTATAAAGAAATCGGATATTGGCGTCGGGTAAGTCAATATCCAAATTTCCAGCTGTAGGTAGGCGGAGGGCTTTACTTAATTTATTCTACATACAGTCGATGAAGACGGACGCATTATACTCGCAACCTTCACCACGAAATTTGAGTGAATGCATAGCATATCATACCCTGACTGACACATCAGAAACGATGCTTAAAACAGTTTTGTCGAGAATGCACGTTTAACGTATCATACAAGATACCTGAACTGTGGAACGGCGAGACAGCGATTGGTTTCAGGCTTCAAAGACGCAAGTAGAAATGGATTTCATGGCCAAGCATGTCATAGCCTTTCTACAGTCGTTCTTTTCATCACGATCGGCTGTACAAGTTCAATGGTATTAAATTGCACCGTTTTGGAGTTCACTTCGCTGACATGGGTGAATCTCATAGGAACACATTGTCTGTTGTCAACCGAACTGTCAAGAATACATATGTCTATCTCCAGCCAAATTATGAAGAATACCTGTGCCCGCCACGGTTGCATATACATAGATCAAACGATCTAGTTGGCGGTTCCGTCTACGCTCCATGTAAATTGTTTTTAACTGGTTGTGCCAACTTTTGACATATTACACTTTTTCCGGAAATTTAAGTCGCT